>ML808998.1:47056-62764 GCA_009831015.1 Picea engelmannii
AAACTAGTAGAATGGAGATGTAGGGGAAAAACAAAATCAATGGGATTAAGGAAATAAGGATAAGAAAATGAAGGACCAGGTTGACCAATGGGAATCAACTACAGAACAAAAAAAATCTTCACCACAAAATTCACTGGAAGAAAAGAAAGGTTCACTAGATAAAGTTGCACAAACAAAACAAGAATTGTTAGAACAACCAACAGGGTTGACACGACAACAAGTAGCACATAAACAACACCAAAAAAAATTCATCATAGAAACAAATGACCCAACAAGAAACACCACCACAATAGTCAATTGAAGGATATAAAAGAAAATAATAAAAGGACAACAAACAAGTTTATGAGGAGAATGACACAAAGGAAATATCTACTAATATTTTCACCATGTTAATACTATAGGGAGAACAAGAAGGAAAAGAGGTGATTGATTTTGATCTAGTAGACACATTTGACTTAGAAATACAATAATTATATAAAGCAGTAATCAAGGATAGGAACAAAAGATGGAGTAGGTCGGACTTAATCAGCCAATAACAAAACCTCTTGGCCAAGAATCAACACCTAAATTCTAACTAGATTGGAACCATCTTAAACCATGAATATGAAATTTTTTTAAAAATCAGGTAGCAATTGTATGATATGAGAGTTACAACCACTGCTATTACTAATATATTGAATAACTAGATGACTTATTATGACAACATGTGTAGCAAGTTAAAAGTCTCTTGAGCATCAATTTTGGAACTAGACAACAAAATAAATTATACGATCGATGGTAGAAGTTGGGATACCTTAGGTACTCAACTTGAGTAGGAACCCCAAGTTAAGGAAGAATCATAGGCACATGAACATGAATGGTTTTGGGAAGGAAAGTTAGCATATATGGAAGAAAACAAGACAATGACACACATATGGGATGTCCACAGATGCGTTCAGCACATGCAAGAGGAATTTAATCCCAATTTGGTTGAAATTCAAAATACTTCAATAAAAGAGAAAATGACTTACCTAGAAAAAATAAAGAGACTCAATATTATAACAAAAAAGGCCTTGGAGGAGTGGTGTGATTATGAAAGAAGATTGAATCATACTGCTCCTTGTATGTATAACATGTGTGCACAGATCAAATCATGAAAAATCCCCCTTAGATCCTAGTGGAATCACCTATGTTTCCCCCACAACCAATATTTTAATTCTTCAACTCTAGTGTGTCAATGAATCAACCCTCGACAATAGTGGATGCAAAAGAGACTAGTAGCATTTATCTTGACAAACCGGTATTTGATTGCAATATTTTTTGTGAAATTTTGTAAATCCATCTCCTCCCTTCTTTAGGATGAAGAAGATTTTGAGGTTGGGGGAGATGATAACAACTGGAATGATTGCATTATGTGCATTATAATTTTGGATGATTTAAATGTTGTTTATGATGTGTAAATGAGTGAAAATCATGTGCATGGAGAATTCATATGTTACTTCACTAGGTAATATCTCTCTCGACATGCTAGAAGGTATAGTTGTCTTTGATTTAAAAAAAGAGCCATATTAAGTCCATAATAAAGGTTATGCTATCACGTCATGCAAAAACTAAGTATTATGCAATGCTCTCATTTTGTTGAATATATCTTCAGCTTGCTAGCTAAATTGTGGTAGAAATGAACCAAAATTACCAAGTTGGCTTTGATGAACCAAGACCAAGACTTCCCTTGATTCAAATTAACTACTTCCTGATTGCAAGAATAAAGCCTTACAAATTGATTACATAAGAAAATGCAGAAGAAAAACATAATTAACTCACAATCCAAGCTATCCCATCGCTATATGTGATTTTACCCACAGTTTGTTGGGAGCCCCCTGCGATTCCTTATTCTAAGTCCCTCGAGTTTCCTGATTTTGCTTCTTTCTCTTTACGATTTCTATTTGTTTTTCTTACTCTTGTTAAAGGGGGAGAAGGACAAAGATTCTTCTTTAGAATTTCTGCAAAGGAGGGAGATTTAGGTTCTCCCTCCCATGCATCTCCCTTCTCCACTCCCACAGAAGAATCGAGGGGAGAAACATAAACCCCTCTTGGATTCATATCTACAGGAATTGGATATGGATCATTCCCATGCAAAGAGGCATTGCCCCCAAGCGAGGTCTCCTTTCCTTTAACTGTATTTTTTAGATTCTTTTGTTCTTTTATTGGTTGCTTAGATTTAATCTTCGGGTTGTTCTGATGAGGAACTTCCTCCACAGAGTCCTCAGATTCTTCATCTTGAGATTCCAAAGCTTCAAATCTATTATTGGAGCGAATATATGGGCGAACTTGAGATATGTGGTCAGAATGAGCCCCTCTGGGCTATTGATTCTTTTGCTTTCTTGAAACTTTCTTGAATCCTTGATTCACGTTATTCTGCAATGGTTGAGATTCTTTAGCTTCAAGTAGATTTTGGAAAAGTGCCCATATTCATGACAATTGTTACATTTGAAAGGTACCTACTCATAGTCTAGGGCCTGAAGATGACTCCAACCATCTACATTGAGAAAAATCACCTCTGGCAGTCCCTTTGAAAAATCCATGTTTACAAATATTCTGGCGCATGTGTAGATATTTCCCTTCGATTCAAAATGGGTTATAAATCGACCCAGTTTATTTCCAATGGCTTCGAAGGTGGCTTCACCTCAAAAAATAAGGGGGAGGCCCGAGATTCTAATCCAAATACGAGCAGAAGACATCTCCATATATGGGTTAAAGTCGAGGGTCCAGTGGGAAATAAACATCCCCCTAGAACCTAAGAAATAAGGGACATATCTGAAGATATTGTCTCAATCTTCAATGGTTTTAAAAATAAATACATAAAATCCTTTCCCACAATAAAAAACCAAGGGGCCTTGCTCAGGCCAATTATTGAAAATCCAGTCAAGAACAACCCTAGGACTGGGCCAAAGGCCCAAGAACTTACCAACTAAACCACGCTCTCTAAGAATAATAGAATTTTGTTTTGCCACATAGTTCCCCAATAAGTCCAGAGTGGAGATGGAATCAACTATTTTGACACACTTTCCCATGTCGACAGAGGGCCTTACCGTGATGCTCCAGACAACTTCCAATCCACAGAAAGAAAAGATGTTGGCCACAACCATCGAACTCCACTACAGGCACATCACCAAAAAACAAACCACACATAAAGGCAACCAGGAGCAATGAACTGTAGGTTCCAAAGACCAGGGCAATAAACAGGAAACCCGAGACAACGATGAGGGTTTCCAAAGAGGAGTGTATCGACAAGAGAAACAACAATTAGGGAAAACCCTATCCGCTACGACAAACTCCCACGCTCCTACTCTTCATTTTCTCACTACGATTTTAATGGTGATATTTTACAATGAATGTATGATTATAATATAGGTGAGGTGATTGATAATCTAGCAAGGACATGGGTTGTCTATTACAATACTGAAAGCTTGGGGTAGATGATATTATGTTGATGTTGGAACCATGTGCTATGATTTCATCATTTTGAGTTAAATATCAATTTATGTTTACCAATGAGACTCATTGGAAAGAGGACTTTGGAGGTTATGAGAGGTCAGTGGCCTGAACTTTTCTTGGTTGCATTGATCCACTAGATGGGATAGATTTCCCAAGGGATTGGGTTGCAGAGATCAGCATGCATTCCTCTTGTGATCAACATAGGTGTATGATATGACTTCATGCCTTATAAGCATCCTGAGTTATATGAGGTAATTGGTACACCATGAGGGGTAAATAAACCAACAAGTAAACTTTCCTTTCTATGGATATAACCAACAACAACAACTTGTTGCAAGGACCAATTTACATAAACAAGATAATCAATGTTGTGAAGTATTCATTGACATATCAACGTGATATGATTTAGATTTACTAATGTATAAACAATAACAAAGGATAAAACTAATAACATAATTTTTTGTTGTAGACAAAGATTGCATGATACCTTCTAGGAGCTAGTAGGAGCTTGTTGACAAATTTGTAGCCAACATAATGAAAACTTTTCTAGTGGTAGGAGCTAGCAAGGTGGACTTTAAGGGGATAAAGCATTAAATCCTTGAGATCAAGTGGATATGACAAGGAGGACATGTACAAGCATAACATATGGCTTCCTAGTGGCCAGAAATAACATGGACAAAGTCTACAGAGCATAAAGGTGTTGGATATTGTTAGTAAAGATTAGAAAGAAAAGTGCACAGAGGTTACAGTTATTTCAAAGGGGAGGGTAATACTGTAATACCCAAGTTTTATCCCTGGGAATGTCTTAGATTAATCATGCACATGTTGTAATGGTGTGAGTCACTTATAGTAACCCTGTGATGTAAATATGTGAAATTCCCTATAAATATTCCTAATATAGAGATCAAAGCCAATGGTTTATTACATAATGGTGATGTCTTAGACATAAGGTTAGTCACTTATGTTTAAGTTGTGTGTTTTCTATTCAACATAAGGTAATTTTACCATGGACTATTTTATATCATGCAAGTAGGTAAATGTAAAATATAATATATAGTCCACTAAAATGATTGTTAAAGGAGACTCAAGGTGTCTATGAGTCCATGAGAGGGGAAGAGGAAAGGGGACCCATGGGTGGAATATTCTTTGTCACATGTCCTTAGAAAAATTTATCACCTTTTATCATATTTTGTTATGAAATTTCACTACAATTGACCACATGTCCAAAGAAAAAATGTTATCCTTCAGAGGGCATGTATGTCTTGTACAATAAAAATATATAATGTCTAGTTTTAGCTTGGGAAAGGGGAGTCCTTCCATTATTATCTCAATTTGAAGGAACAAGTATGTTTCTTCCATCACTATCATTACCTATAACCAACACAAAGAACCTGTGAGCTTGAGAAATATGTGAGTCTGTGGAAGCTAGACGGGTTGCCACTAGTAGGAGAAGACATGGTTTTATTTTTAAGGGAGAATCCATGGTGGTAGAGTGAGCACAAAGACTAAGAATCCTAAAAACCCATTACCCACTTGTCTGTGATGATTATTAATTCCATATGAGCCAAATATTATCATATTGGGTATTACCAAAGGGAAATTTGCAATGAATTATTCTTGCTTGAATCACAGTACTTGTTGAGAAAACATTTTGAAGGGACTATGTAACAAAGTAAGGAAATCTTGTGCTTGTGAGGTGAATGGATGCAAATAAGAGGCCCATGGCGGATTGAACATTAGGTGAGATGATTGTAACGAGATAATTGGCTTAGTAAAAAGTATTGTGGGTTGGTTTAAGGGAGAGAAATAGAGTCTAATAGCCATCCTTCACCCTTGTGGTGTCATAGCCTAGCTTAGGGGTGGCATCCACATCAAATGCCTATGAATGGGAGGTGAATTGCTCCTCTGTTACTGATCTAGTGGATAAAATTCCCTAGAAATGTTAACTGTTTATCTCTATTCACTATTTGGTTTATATCTATTTTCTACTTCGCTCACTTAGTTCCTTGGATTCTAATTTATATGAATTATATTAGTGGAATGGTTTAATTAATGAAAATCTTTGTTAATTGTACATATAAATGAGATTTTGTCGAGTTTCCCATATGAGTTTTGTGTATGTAATGCAATTTTGTTTTGCATATAAAATCCATGTGTTCTTGTTGGAGGCCAAGTTGGTTCTCCAGTTGGGAAATCCAAATGTTTAAAGTCAAAGAATTTTGATTATTGTGCCCTGATGGCCGAGGATAACTTCCAAGCATGTAACACTTAAATAATCATCAAGTTGCAAGGCATATATATAGCTGTCATAAGGTGAAATATCTGCCTTGGTTTCCATTTTAAGAGTGGAACCTATATTTGACAAAGGATTTCCTCCAATACTACTCGATTTTGTGTTTGGATTGCTCTAAGAGGATTTTATGGTGGATAACAACATGTAACATTGTGATAGAGGTTGTTAGCTTGTATAAATAAATGGGTGATATTGGTCAATTGTCAATCCATAGAATCAAACTTATTATTAATACTAGAAACCCCTACCTTGAGTAATTCAATGTGATTCTATAAATCTTCCTACATTTATTTCTTTCAATTGAGAATGAATCTTAATCATACACTATGTATAACTCCAACAACTTCGTGTAAATGGTTTCTCTAATATTAACTTATCCAATTGCATGCTAATAGAAATAGTGCAACCACTACAACAAATGCAATGAGTGCAACTTGCATACACAACCACTAGATTATGACACAACAAACAACTAAGCTCACATTGAAATGAAAATGGCTTCGCAAATCAAATGAATATATTGACACAATAATAAGGGCAACAACTCAACTCCAATTTCACTAAATGAATAACATGATTGTACAACATGAAACTTTACGACAACTATCAATCCAACTATTATTGAGCGAACTCCTTTGCAATATGAAAATGAGTATAAATAATACAACCAAGGGGGAGATTAAGTGTTTCATTTCTCATTTTTTTTCAAATCCCAAACCTATACAACTATACAAACCACAAGAAAATGAAGAGATAGAGAAGAAGGTGATGATCCATTATGACTTTTGGGTTTTTGTGCATAATGGTTCATTGAGCTATCTACAATACTAGCATGCCCTAGATAAATAATATAGTTATTGTCTTGATGAGAACTGTGACTTCAAAAGTAGAACTCTAGCTCTAAAAACCCATATTTTTTAGTTTAAAACACCAAAATCAACCCCTGAATGAAAAAGTGGTGCTACAAGTAGCACCCTTTTTTATGGGGTTAAAATTAACACCTTATGCAACCATGGTCTTAATAACCTCGTAATTTTTTCCAGCAAAATCATTAAAATCAACCCCAAAAATGGCACCAAAAGCAACGCCCTTTTTTGGGGGGTCCAAATTACAACTTCTTTGAGACGATGACCTTAACAACCTATACCATTGCAACCAAAACCTTAAAATCAATGCTAGAATCGAAAAGTGGCAGACCCAGTAGCACCCCCCTTTGTTTTAGGGTTAAAATTGCAAGTTCTTTGAAACCCATGGCCTTGACAATAGGTACCCTTGCAACTAAAATCTTAAAATCACCCCCAAATTGAAAAGAGGTGCTACAGGGAGCAACCCCCCATTTTTTGCAAGCTTAGAATTGTAGCATTTTTGAAACCATGGCATAAAAGCCCAATATTGTTGTAAATAAAAAAAATTAATATATGGAAAAAAAATAAAAATAAACACAAAAAGGAGAAAAAAAGAAGACTAAAAACCTTAAACGAGGGAAAAAACATGTTTCTTTCTAATAAAAAGTTTTTTTTATTAAAAAAAAAAAAAAACATATTTTTTAAAATTACCCTATCATCATTTTAATCAAATTAAAAAAGAAAAAAATATTTAAAAAACATTATAACAAAATAGACACATATCAAAAAACTTAAAATTGAAAAAAATAAATAAATAAAAAATCAATCACCCCCCAACCCCCTCCCCTCGCGCTTGCACATTAAAAGAGTAATCCATAATTCCTTTAATAAGTGAGTGAGGGGGGAGACCCCTCCTCCACCCCACACAACACCCACCCACTTCTTAGATGAGCAGTGAGGGGGGAGACCACTCCTCCACCCCCCACACAATACCCACCCACTTCTTAAATGAGCAGTGGTTGGGGCTCCCCTTGTGCCTTACCATTAAAGGAGTGACCTGTTGCTCCTTAACTATCAAGCACAAGGCAAGGGAGGGGAGGGGTCAATTGATTTTTTATTTTTTATAATTTTGATTTTTTCAATTTTTATTTTTTTTTTAATTTGTTTTTAATTATTTTTTAATAATGTATTGTAAATATGTTTTTTTTTTAATTTAATTTTTTTTTAAATTTTTAAAGTAGGTTTTTTTCAATTTTTTTGTTAATTAAATTTGATTTAAATGATGGTAGGCATAATTTTTTTTTTGTTTTAAATAAATTATGTTGTGTTTTAAAATTTAAAATTTATCTTTAAAAATTTAAATTTTACTTAAAAAGAAACATGTTTCTTCCTTTGTTTTTAAATTAAATTTGATTAAAATTGTGGTAGGGGCAATTTCTTAGGTTGTTGTTTTTTTAATTTTTTTTTTTAAATATTTTTTAATTAAAAAGAAATATGTTTTTCCTTCTGTTTTTGTTTTTTTTTCATTTTCTTATTTATTTATTTTAATAATAATGGGGTTTTTGGTCATGGTTTCAAAAATGTTATAATTTTAAGTTCACAAAAAATGGAGGGTTGTTATCTGAAACATGTCTTTTTGATTTAAGGGTTGATTTTAAGATTTTGATTGCAAGAGTACCGATCTAAGTCATTGCATTCGACGAATTTTCACATTGAAATTTGAAATTCACCAAATCTTAAGGGGATTCGAATATCACAACAAATAAATTCGACGAATGTGTTCTAGTTCAAATTTGAAATTTGAGAGAGGGAAAATAAATTTAAAAAATCAAACCCTAAAGGTCGTTCTGCATGGTTTTCGCATGCTCCGCGTGGTTTTTATTTTTTCTCGCTCGTTTTATCTATCCCAAGGTCAAGTGGTGGGGTTCTCGAACTCATTCCTTTGCGCTCGACATTGTTACACTCACGAGTCACAACTTGCAAAGTTGTATACTAAAGTCTCCATTGTCTAGCTTCCTCTGTCGCCCGCTCCCAATCAATCTCTCGATTCCTCCACGAGTCAAGGACTCAACCCAATGTTGCACAACTACACCTCCAAACAGCTTGTGATGCTACACCTCCAAGAGTCTGAACATCTTGTATGTTATGACCTTCATGCATGTTGCAGGCTTGCAGCCATAGACTCGTTCACCAGACGAGTTTTCTCCCCGCAAGCTGCGACCACAAGCACATCCACATTTTTCGACATCCGTACATTTTCTCCAAGCACCAAGTCTAGTCCAGCATAGATCGATGTGTTCTCAACTTTTCATGGTTCAAATCAACCATCCATGCCCTCATTTTCCTGGCCTTGATCCCTTGGTATGAGTCATTAGCATGTGCATGAAGACGAAATTAAACCTTGACATTTATTTGTTGTAACTTGTAACCTGTGCATAAAACTGAAGTTTTTTAAACCTAAACTTTTCTCTGTTGTAGGCTGTAGCATGTGGATGAAAATGATTTTTTTTAAACCTAAGTCAATATGCACTACAGTTTGTCACTATCCAACATCTAGTTTTTGTTTGTTTGAAATTGGAATTTGAGACTTTCATGACCATTAAATGTAATTAAGACTTACATAATTTTTAAAACTTTCCATACCCAAACTTCTAAGTTCTAAGCGGAGCATAGTGAGAAAAAATTTAATTAGATGGAACCTCAAAAATCTATTGTTGAGGCATGGAAATATGTGAAGAGGGTAGGGTCAGATTGTATTTGTCAGTTATGTGGAAAACATTTTAACTATAGTAGTGGACCACCTACTTAGTATCTCTAATGGAAATGAATGTGGCGAGGAAGGATGCCCAACAATATCTAATGAGTAGAAAGATGTAGTGCAATGAGACTATGACAAATCAAAAACATAAAGGGGAAGAAATGAAATGAAGAGGCAAGAAATTCCGAGGGAGATTGGCATGTCTTCTTCATTTGGGAATCCTTCTTTCGCCTCAAACTTCAGTGGCTCAACTTCCACCCCAACAAAAAAAAGTGAAGCATCAACATTAAATGCATTTTGGAAACTTGTAGAGAAGCAATAAGTTGATTCTTGTTGTTGATTGTAGCTTCATGAGACAGTCTCCATGTCATTCTCCTCTGGACTAAGTTGAGATTATCTGTGAGAGAGCCCATGTGATGGGTGTGTCATACTCCTCTGGACTAAGTTGAGATGACATGTGGTCTCTTGTCGTGCTCCTCTGGACTGAGTTGAGACGACTTGAGATGGTCTCATGTCTGACTCCTATGGACTTAGTTGAGTCGACATTAGATGGCTCTCCATATGGTACTCCTATGGACTTAGTTGAGTTGATCTGTTGAGAGTGACGTTCATGTGGCTGAGCACAAGTGGATGTGTCCCTAGTGGCTGAGCACAAGTGGATGTGTCCCTAGTGGCTGAGCACTAGAGGATGTGTGATATCCCTTGCTATATTGTCAGAGAGTGAGACTTTGGTAAAACCCTAATTTGTGTTGTAAAGGGTACAAGTCGGCCCCACCATGTAAAGATAATTAATATTGTGTCAAAGATTAATTATATTTTCTAGTTGTATAAGTCGGCTCTATTGTGCCAATAGACACTTCCATTTGATGTGTCTAGGTATTATATTTATAAGAGAGTTAGATCCCCATTGTGGATCACTCTCACTTTTCATGTCATGAGTTAGAGGTCTAAAATTTGGGGTGCACTTTCCTAGGTGCTAGCCTTCTCAGTCATATCAACACCCTCTTGTGTGCACTAGGGGTGATGGTGAAGGTGGATCTTCTCTTAGCAATATAGCAAAGGTTGTTGGGTTTTTCCCTTGGTTGAGAAGGGTTTTCCCAAGATAAATTTTGTTGTCTTATGCATGGTTATTCTTCTTGTGATTTTGGTTTATTGCAACTTGTGTATTGTTTATGCAGTGGTTATGGTTCAGTTAATGCTAACTTGAAATAAACTACATTTACATGAGCTAAGCATTAAAATTCAACAATTCCATTGTTGAGTTTTTTTATGCATGTGCAATTCCCTTTAATGTGGCCCTAAACCCATATTTTAAAAATGAATTCAAAAAGGCTATTGATTTTGACAAGAGGTATGTTCCTCCCGGGTTTGAGGCTTTAAGGGGCACGTTGCTAAAGAAAACAAAGGAAAGAGTGACAAAGAGGTTGGCTAGTATTAAACAATCTTGGAAGTATACAAGTTGCACAATTTTGAGTGATGGTTGGTCGAATTTATGTCATTGACCATTGATTAATGTGTTTGTTTATTTCCCTCAAGGGGTATTCTTTTAAGGCATTTAATGCATTGGATCAAGTGAAGACAACTGAATATATTTTCAAATTTTTGGATGAAGGAGTTCAAGAGGTTGGCGAGGCAAATGTTGTCCAAGTTGTCACCAATAATGCCTCAAATTGTGTCAGTGCATGAAAGATGATTATGGAGAAGCATGAAACCATTTATTAGACCCCTTGTGCAACTCATTGCTTGGATTTATTGCTACATTATTTATCCAAATTTCCATGGATCAATGAGACAATTCGAAGAAGAAGAACAATTATAAAATTTGTCATTAACCATCATCTCACATTAAACATATATAGAAAAAGTGCAACTAGAGAGTTGGTGAGGCCTTGTGAGAATGTTTTCCACATTTTACATTACTCTGAAAATAGTTGTTGAAGAAAAAACAAGCTTAAGAGTTATTTTCTACAATGTTGAGTGGGAGAGATCTCACCTTTCAAAAGAAACAAAGGGAACTAATGTAGAAGAAATAATGTTAGGCAACGATTTTTGGAAAAATGATAAAAAAAAGTGTTAAAAATGTGTGGTCCAATTGTTGATGTGCTCTGCATGGTTGATGGTGACAAACCTTGTATGGGTTTTGTTTATGAGGGCATGGACTGTTGCAAGGAAGCCATTGCAAGTGTTTTTGATGATATGGAAGTTGATTACCAAGAGATTTGGGAGGTAGTTGATTGAAGATGGAAGATGATGCATAGTCCTTTATATGCACTAGCATGCTATTTGGACCCTAGATTATTTGGGGTATCAAGACATCAAGATGAAGAAGTCATGACTAGACTTTATGAGGCTATTGAAAAGCTAAATCCAGATTCATCAATTGTAGCTTTGGTTAGATCCCATCTTGGGGCATACAGGTTGGAAAAAAGGATATTTGGAACTAAAGCATCGAAGTATGATAGAGTTGAAAGTGATCCAACAATATGGCAACATTTTTATGGATCAAGGGCCCCATAATTTCAACGGTTTGTTATTCGTGTCTTGAGCCAGTGATCAAGTGCATCAACATGTGAAAGGAATTGGAGTACCTTTGACCATATGCACTCCAATAAAAGAAATAGATTGCTATATGGCAAATTAGAAGATCTTGTTTATGTTCGCAGTAACATTCAATGGCTTTAAACAATGTGGCTAAAGACTCATCCAATTCTTCTACTCCATGTTTCAAGCCTATTCCAGATGCACTAGGAGATGAAGATGATCTTGACATTGAGAGTGATAGAGTTAGTCCTGAATCCAATGGTGATCATGCTTCTAGTGGTTTCACTACCCCGAGTGATCTTGATAATATAGAGCTTTTTGATGTAACAAGTAGGCCACGGGACCATCAAGAATAAAACTTGTGTTCACGTTCTAGTTTTCTTTTTGGATGCTCAATTGTGTAAAACTTTTTAACCTTATGTTCAAGTTTTTAATGTTATGTTTCATGAACAAGTTTTTAAATTTTGAAGAAGATGATGTATTTTTGAAATATCTATTTAACCATGTTAGCGCGATATTTTCATTTCTATATTTTCATTTGTTTACATATATTTTTAATTTTTTAATTTTGTAGTTTGTCGAATTTTATCACAAAAAATTTCATTGTTGAATTTTTGTCGAACTTCAAGATCGTCAAACTCGAATTCGAATTCGAACCAGGTGACTTAGGTACCAGTTTTCAAAGCCATGGGTTTCAAAGAAGAAGTGATTTTGACCTCCCAAAAAAAGGGATGCTACTGGGAGCACCACTTTTCGATTTCGAATTTGATTTTAAGGTTTTGGTTGCAATGGTACAGGTTATTAAGGTCGTCGCTTCAAAAATGTTGTAATTTTGATCCCAAAAAAAGGGTATAAGTCTTGGTGCCATTTTTCATTTCGAAATTCAATTTTAATGATTTACCTGGCAAAAATTACAAGGTTATTAAGGTCATAGTTATATGTAGTGATAATTTTAATCCTAGAAAAAAAAAATACCACTAATAGAACCACTCCTCCAAATAAAAATAAACATGATAACTAAATGCAAACTTTAAAAAAACAAAAACTCTGAAAAGTTCTTCTCATTAATTCGAAAACTATATTACATTCAAATGTGGAGATTTATAACAAATGCACCAAAGTTAAAGTCCCCAATTACCATATCCATCCTCTTTAATACAACTATTAAGGATAGAAACTAATTAAATCATTTTTTGACTCTAACTTCTTGATGTCAAAGCACACTGTTAACAAAGTCACTCCTAGCGTCTTCATCCACACAATCATTAGAGGGTCTTCATCCACACAATCGTCGTGAGGCTCCCATCACTATCTCCGAATATCGAGGGTCCTCATCATTAACCTTATGGGGGCAATAAATATCTCCAATTGAAAATCAAGAATTAGGTTGAATTTATAGGAATCCGTAAACATGTTTTTATAATCTATGAATTGTTATTTTTGGCCAAAAGGAAACTAGATTTATTTTTACATAAAAACAACTATTTTAATATATTATTGTAATAAAATAACATATAAAAAAATCATATTTTAATAATTTAAAATTTCAGTTTTAGTAGAAGAATCATATGATTTTCAAATGCAAAAAACACATCTTAATATATTATTGTAATAAAATAACATATAAAGAAAATCATAATTTAAAAAACTAATAAAATATGAAATAAATTTAACTATTATTAAAATATATTTAAATATGAATTAGTTTACAAAGCATAATTTTTGGTCAACCCAGCCCTTATTTGTTTGATATGTTATATTTTTATATAAAAATCAAAATTTTATTAAATTTGAACAGTATAAATCCAAATTAATTCTTAATAGTATATACTTTCTTTCTCAAAATACGGTAGTGGAAATATTTTATAAAGTCCACAACAGATTTTTATTCTTTTTAAATATAAGTAAAAGGAAGCAAAATTCTATTATACTTCCTCCTCGAGCGCAATCCGAGGAAATATTTACAGAGGCGTGGAATTGGTGGAATCTGAGATTCGCGTCATTAGGCGTGTGACATCCCTTCAGAACGAAAAAGGATTCCGCAATCTGCACAGGTTTCGTTTTATTCTGCAATAAATCTCTGGACATAATGCATCTTAAGCATTCAAAGATCCTTAGTTTGGTATATTTTGCCTGCCTTTTTTAAACTGAAACAAATGCACATTACCTAGGTTTTGAGCCAAAAAAAATTCTGCAAAAACACATATTAGGTTGTATTTGTTTTTTCGGAGAAGAATTTTATGATAGATCTTGGAAAAAAATAAATTTCGACAGTGTTTTTTTAACCTTTTCTGATTCTCCTCACCGCATTTATTATATTTTCATGGCTGCGAATCTGGAATCTCTTTACACAGCCCTTCCTTTTTCTTTTACTCTTTTCTACCGTTGACAATAATATTGTCGTATTTTTAAAATATTTTCTACTCTGTTTTATATTCTTGTTTTTATATCCTAAAGCATTTAAAGTTTAGTGTATTTACACTTTGGTATTTGGATTGACGGAAAAATTTTCAGCGAATAGCTTCAATGGCTTTTAGTTTAAAAGAAGCATCTTTATCGTTTGCATTCTCTTTTCCGGTGTGCATTTAGTTGTCGATGAACACTTCTCTCTGTATTTTGTACAGTTTCTTTGAATAATTTTCCATGATTTTAACTTTTTGGGGATGATTTGTTTTAAGCGTTTATTTTGTGCTTTTACTCTTTTTCTTTGAAGTAAAAAAATCCCACTTAACTCACTCAGGGGTAGTGGTCTAATTTCTATTAAGACACTCTCAAGATTTCGTTGTACAGTTGCTTTTCATTGTGTGTAAATGAAATTTGGTCTCATAAAATTGGTTTTTTTTTATGGGGGCAGAGCTCTGCTATTATCGGATGATGCCTCTGAATTTTGGACCATTAAACTGTTAAATTGTTATTTTCTTTTTGTTGTGAAGACGAAATCTCAACTAATCAAAAACAATTTAATATCGTACTCCAAAACCAGTTTATCTCATTGATATCTAAAAAGATCCAAAATCTGTGTCTGATCATAGCTGAAGCCTGAAACTAACCCAAAAAAAATCATGTGTTTTCCTTAAACCACTAGGTATTTGCCCCAATCCTTAAGCCAATATACCCAAAACCCTACTTATCGTTGTTAGCCCAAAAAATATTTTGTATGTTTTTCGACGGAGAAATTTTCGTCTAAATTATTACTTTCATGGAAAATTTCTGCCCCCTCAACTCTTTCCATGGAGATATACATGATTGATATTCCTCTGTTTTTTTCCTTTGGAAGCAAATAGGGAGAAAATTTAGTGCCAGGTTCTACGAAACTGCCCCCTCCTTGACTCTTTCCACGAAGATATGCATGATTGATATTCCTTTGTTTTTGCCTTTGGAAGCAAATATGGAGAAAATTTAGTGCCAGGTTCTACGAAACTGGTATTGTGCTTATTCTTTCAGATATTCTATAAATTGTGCTGCGGCGATTCTTACGGTTCAGCTAGTTTGTGGTGAGAACTTAAGATTGGTATAGGTGGCTTCTTAATGGTTGGAACCTCAACTGTTGAGAATATTTGATGGATGCTTCCAGGAAAACGATTTTGTGGTTATTCCTGCAGGTTTTGTGTAAACTGCGCTGAGAAGACTCTCAAGGCTCACCTACTCTGTGGTGTGAAGTCAGAAAATTCAATTATTTTACTCCTTCAAAGAATGGCTGAAGGAGAACAAGATTTTGTTGAAATAGTTGATGATACTCCCTTGGATATTAAAAAATATACGGATTTAGTGAGGAGTCCAGCAGCTGGAGCGATAGC
>ML808998.1:65306-98560 GCA_009831015.1 Picea engelmannii
TGTGCACCAACTGCCTTTGTTTTTCTCTGTGCCACGTGGTTGACTTTCCATATTCTCCAAAATGTGTGGTGCCACTCTGATTCTGCGTGTGCAGATATGGCACCACCGTGTATTGTCATCCCAAAAAACGAAGGGGCCAACAAGTTTCTAGGACTGCCAATTCAACTGTGGTTGTTATTGGAAAGGAATTTGGCCTTGATAGGTAGGTTTAAGTAGTTCTTTAACCCTAGACCTCAACGTAGAGTCTTTCTCAAGGTTAAGGCTCTATCCAAAGACACAAAGGAGTCTATGCTCATTAGGGTAGGTGACAGGATTCTTTGCCAAGATGTGCTTTATATTAACCTCCCAAATATGTGTTTTCGTTGCCAAGCCTGAAGCACCATAT
The DNA here is from genome assembly GCA_009831015.1 of Picea engelmannii. NCBI lineage: Eukaryota > Viridiplantae > Streptophyta > Pinopsida > Pinales > Pinaceae > Picea > Picea engelmannii. Next base: position 65,692 of record ML808998.1, read on the forward strand.
CTGTGACTGCGCATTGATGTGACTGCACATTGATGCAACAAGCTGATCCGCAAGGGGGACCGCTGATGCAAACCTCACAAGACTCAACTTGTTTCCTAGCCAACCATCTTACAGAAGTTGGATGGACTCAAGTGGTGCATAAGAACATCGGTAATGAGCCTCCTACAACCCCAACTCCAAAGGTTGTCATGCCTACCGACTCCTCTAGACCTCATGCTCTTGCGGCTAATAAAACTGCTCCTTCTTTGGGCTTTGGTCCTTCTCAACAGGGAGGGAATCACAGGGATCATTGTCCTCCGATTTTGCTGAATTCAACGTGGAGGAGCCGACATACAAGTTGCTTAATAAGACTCATCCATCACTTTTTAGATGTTTGGTTTCAACCAAAGAAGCCCGTTTTGACACACTTTTTGTCCTTAGAGTAGAGAGTGTGAGGAGGAGATGCACGACATTGTGGGTTCTCAATGAACGTTATTTCTTCGAATTTCCAAGGTTTACTTCTGTTATCTAATTTTCAGAGAAAAGAAAAAACTTTATATTCCAAAAAAGAATATACACATTTTGGTACTGTTAGAACCCTATATAATAGGGAATCAGTGTTCTGAATAATATTTGTCTATTTCAAGCTTATGCTTTTTTCATGACGCATGGTGAAGGTGGCAGAAAGCGCTCGACATTGTCCAAGCACAAGATGAGTACTTGCACGCGAATTTCAAGGTGAATTCCGGTGCGTTTTTAACAAAAAATTGTGAAGTGGTTTGAAATGGCAAAGTTTAATTCTTGTGGGCAAATACAAATTTGGTTTGTTCGCCAAAATTTTGTTCGTTTTAGCAAAATTGGCCCCTCGGCCTTTATGCAAAGTTTTGGCTTGTTTATCAAAATTTAAATATTTTGCCAAATATTTTTCCAAAAACTAATATTGGCCTAGGTCCAACCTCCTAATGCTCAACACCAAGGGATAAGCGCCATTTCATGCACCAAGAGTAAACACACAAGCCAGCGCCAGCACTGACTCCAAAGCTAAGCCTCGGGCTCACTTCATTGAAAGACTACATAACTGTTGGCTCTTATAATCACCCAAACTTCAAATTACCACGTGAATGTGGGATATTGCCCACAGGAAGCCAAAAATATAAAACCCAGCTCTAAACCCTCTGCCAGGTGTTTGAACCAGTTTCAAGGTGTCGATTGCAGGGAGCCACGCATCTGCATCAACACCAACACAAGTCAACCACCAAAGAAAACAACATTCAAGCCAACACTCGAGCGCAAGGGGCCAAGCTCCAACGCTCCAGCTCCATGCACCTGAGACCACAACGCACGAGTCAAAGGGGAACAGACACCAAGGCCGGTTTTATATATCAGATTGACAGATGCGAACGAGGTGAACTGCAGTGTATTGGAGCCACTACCTTGGATGAATACAGGAAACACATTGAGAAGGACCCAGCGCTAGAGAGGAGATTCCAACCTGTACAAGTGCCAGAGTCAACTGTTGATGAGACAATACAGATACTGAAAGGTTTACGTGAGCGCTATGAGATTCATCACAAGCTTCGTTATACTAATGAGGCTTTGATGGCTGCTGCAAAGTTGTCGTATCAATATATCAGTGATCGTTTCCTTCCTGACAAAGCTATTGATCTCATTGATGAGGCTAGTTCTCGAGTATGCCTTCGCCATGCACAGCTTCCTAAAGAAGCCAGAGAACTTGACAAAGAACTCAGACAGATTACAAAAGAAAAGAATGAATCTGTTCGAAGCCAGGATTTTGAAAAGGCTGGAGAGCTACGTGATCGTGAGATGGAACTTAAGGCACAAATTTCAGCTTTAACAGAGAAAGGAAAAGAGAAATCAAAGGCTGAGAGTGAAGCAGGAGACGTAAGTCCATTAGTAACTGAGGTAGATATTCAGCAAATGGTATGTGCATGAACAAGCATTCCAATTGAAAAGGTGTCAACTGATGAGTCTGACAAACTTCTGAAAATGGAGGAAACACTCCACCAACGCATCATCGGGCAAGACGAGGCAGTTAAAGCCATAAGTCGAGCTATTCGTCGTGCAAGAGTTGGTTTGAAGAATCCAAACAGGCCAATTGCCAGTTTCATTTTCTCAGGTCCTACAGGTGTTGACAAGTCAGAGCTTGCCAAGGCATTGGCTGCATACTATTTTGGTTCAGAGGTGGCAACATATCCCAGTTTTCAGGCATAGATCGAACCATATGGCAAACAGGGAGTTCATCTACAGTGAAAACCTGACAGTTAGACAACAAGTGGCATAGTTTCCCTATTTCTCAGGCAGAAGTTGGAGTATCGATTCTCCAGCTGCTAGCAGATCCTAACAACCTTCAGCCAGTCTACAACAAACCTCCAACGTTCAGTCTATTCGCCAGTGAATTTTAAACATCCTCCAATATGCCAGATGTCGAGGCAGCTGTTACAATTGTAAATTTCCCTTTGATTTGTTGTTCGATTTGTTTTAGATGGCAATTGACATGTGTAGATCTTGGTAACTGTTTTCTATTTTCAGAAAACAGAGGTAGAGCTCGAGTCTTGGGACAGATAGCAATTTTTATTATTTATACACTTGTAAAAGGCAGAAAACAGGTTCGACTGGGCTGAGAGGAAGGATTCGACCTGTGGGTTTCGTTTTCGAGCAGTGAAGTATTTTTTCTTTTGGGTTCGACCTGTGTGAGGGGTTTTTTCGACCTGAGAGGGATAAATTTTCTTTGTTGGACTGGGGTCCTAGCTTTTCCAAGAGCATTTGCTGTAATTTTTAGATAATCAATCAGTAATGGGCATGATTTTTTTCACAGGATTCCTGTGTGGAGATGTTGGTGGTGTTTCTTTTCTTTGTTAAGTTTTTCCTGTGATCATTACGCTTGTTTTCATTTTCTTATTGTCAGAAGTAAGTAAATAGAGCAGAATTTATTGGCAAATACTCTGCTTCTGTCCTTTTGATAATCTTTATGTTATTCTGCTAAAAAGCTCAGTTAAGGAATTCTTAGCTGCTCCTTGGCTTGGTTTTTTCTTCCCCTAGTTCTTCCTCAAATCGACGCCATCAAAACTTAATTCGATCCAACATTTCTGCTACCTTGCCCTGTGTAAAAGCTTTGTCCAGATCTGAAATGTGAAACACATGTTAAAGCGCAGACCCCATTTGCCCAATGGCCCTCCTTGTTGTCCCAAAACGACCAATTAAAAATCAAAACCCCATATTTTCATTACTTTCATAGCTAGCCTAAAATCCATCCCTTACAAACCAAGTTAAATCTAAAAGAGAGATCCCTCTCTGAGTCTTGGAGGGCTAGATCCAAGACTCGAAGCGGTTCGAGGTTACCTCTGTGATTGCCTCTGCAGCCTTAGGCAAATTGCAAAGCGCTAACATTAATGGCGACTCCACCGGGGACGAACTAAAAAATTGATAATTTCATCTTTTCTTTCCCCTAAAAATAAAGTTCAAATTTGAGAAGAAAGTAATGTTTAGAGGTTGATTAACTCTGTACATATTATTTTTAGACTCACAATATATATATATATATATATATATATATATATATATATATATATATAAACCAAAAAAAGTTATGGCTCCCAAGAAAGTTCACACTTGATCTCATCCAGACCCAGAACCCTCTACAGTGATAGATAACCCCGAACAGTTGCTCAGGCAAAAGACCTTAGTTGCCAATTCAGTGAGTCATATTCCCCTTCATAAGTCTCCTTCCTTTTCAGGAAAACCAGTTACCCCTCAAAACCTTGACCTCGATACCTTTCCACAACGAAGCTTGGTTAGAACACGGTCCGACAGTTTTGTGACTGAAATCGTCTTTGACCCAACTGTGTTGCATCCCCGAACACCCGAAGTTCTGTCTCCCACGACTAAACCACAGATCACTCCCTCAGCACTATCGAGTCCCTCCTCGTCCTCTTCTTCAGTCGCTACCTCGCCTACCACCCAAGTTGTCGTCCCACCTCTTCCACTCATCATGACAGCTCGATATGCCCCTTTGGTGTTGGCTGCGCCGCTACATGCCATGCCCCAAGATTACCAGACAAGACTTCCACAGTTCGATGCAACAGGACCTTTAAACTCCCAACAACATGTGGACAAAATGAATGATTATTTTGACTTATAAGAAGTTGACGAGGCTGACGTTCAAATGAGATTGTTTGCACAGAGTTTGACAGGTGACGTCAAGAAATGGTTCAAAGCTTTACCTGCTGCCTCAATCCCTGACCTTGTCACGTTCCAAAGGAGTTTTCTCGATAGATGGGAGGTAAAGAAAAAGCCTCTCCAAATATTATCGGAATACGAGAATATAAGAAGAAATCAAGGTGAGACGGTACAAGATTACTACACCCGTTTCAACAACATGTACAATGCAATCCCAACTGAAATCAAACCTCCACAGGGTTTGGCATTGATTAAATTCCCTGATGGATTTGATGCCGACATGTCTTACCAACTAAGAGAAAGAAATTCTGCCACCCTGGAAGACATGCAGAAAAGTGCTATTAGTGTGGAGGCCAATTTGTTGGCGAAAAGAGCACTTCAGAGTCAGAAAAGAGAGTCTCTTTTAAAGAAGAACCTTCCACATCATCCTCAGACTCCACATTGGATTCATTTACCCGAGCAATGGAAAGAATGTTCGAAAGACTCACCGTGTCAGATAGAAATCCTCCAAGAGACAATCCACCTGCTCCCCAGGTTCGAAATCCTAACTTTAGGAGAAACCCTCCTCAAATAAGACAGAGGGATCCTAGGGATCAAAGGGATCAGAGAGGTCCTGATCAGCAGATCAGACCTCCACTGCAAGAGAATTATGCTGATGAAGGGGGAGAAGTGATCGAGGAATTGGAGGACACTCATATAAATCTCATGGGCATTCATGACAACGAAGCTATTTTCCTTACCCAAGAAGAGCAGGAACTCTTTCTTCTAAATCAAACCAAAGTAAGTGAAGAAGCCGAAGATGCAGAACAGTAGGCCTTTGAAAATGCTATTTTGGAGGTACATCGGCAGTACAATCTGCGGAGTAAGAAAGCAGAAGGGAGTTCTCCAAAAAAGGCGACTGAAACAAATAAGGTAGTTGAAACCAAGAATATCCTTGAGCCGACCCCTGAGCCATCTACCGAGAAGACTTCTGAGAAGACTATTGCTGAGAAGATCCCTGAGAAGAGTAAGGCCGACACTCCCATGAAGAAAAACATCACCATTTTGAAAAGGCCATCGCAGCCCGAGGTTTCACCTGTTAATCCACCTAGTACTTCTGAGCAGACGAATATGGTAGACAAACTAGAATTGATGAGTCAAGGCAGAGCTCCTACACCCTTTAGTCTGGAGGGAGAATTGGTCAAAATAAAAATTCCCATCCCACTTACAGAGTTGATGAACATGGGTGGTTATCATTCATAGGTGATTAAAGCACTGGCCATTGAACCTGACATAGGCACCAAGGCCTTAACCATTGGATCAACAAGCCATTCAGACATTGTGAACCTTACTGATGATAGACCCGAGCTTCTTTTCGGACCTGAAGTAGATGGTCGAGACGATACTGGTGAGGTTGCTCCTTTTTACATCAGTCTGAACATACACGACTTGATCTTGCATAATGCTATGCTGGATTCAGGTGCTTCTCACAATCTGATGCCTAAAGCAGTAATGGAAAAACTGGGACTGGAGGTCACCAGACCATACAAGGATTTACACTCATTCGACTCCAATAAAGTTAAATGTGTTGGTCTGATCAAAGACCTATGCATCACCTTGGTTCAGATTCCTGCGAAAAGCATGGTAATGGATGTAGTGGTTGCAGATATCCCGCCGAAGTATGGAATGTTGTTATCCCTGTCTTGGGGGGCGAAGTTGAAAGGAACCCTGCAGCTGGATATGTCTTATGCCACTATCCCAGTGTTCAGGCAACAAAGAAGGCTATACAGAGAAACCTTGATGAAGTACATGGTCAGTAGCCAAGAGAAACCGCACAATTATCCTCTTTACTCTGCGCATTCATATTTAGATTCGTTTATCTTGTACAATGATGGTGACACGGGAGAGAAAGATACTCAGCTGGAGGAAGACACATCTAGTCAAGATGAAGGCCCAGAAAGCAGTGAGGTAGCAAAGATGAATAACGTGATAACTGAAGAATTGCCCGATGATTTCTGGAGCATGGACTTTGATGGAGCAGTGAGTAAAGAAGGAGCAGGAGCAGGAGTCTGGCTGCATAATCACAGAAACAGGTATTCAGAAAACCATTCTTACAAACTAAATTTCCAATGTACCAAAAATATTACTGAGTATGAAGCTTTGATGCTCGGTCTGAAGCTTTTGAAAAAAGTTGGTGATAAACAGATAATGGTAAGAGGTGACTCTAAATTAATAATCAAACAAGTTAAAGGTGAGTATGTTGCTAAGCACACATGTCTTAGAGCTTATAGGAACGTTGTTCTTGATGCTTTAAGGTGTTTTAATGAGGTTGACTTGCAGGTAATGCCGAGAGGACAAAATATTCTGGCAGATGGTTTGGCTACATCAGCAACCACCTGTAAGATTCCTTTCCGCCCAACTCGCCCATATACTGTTGAGGTGAAATGTAGACCGACAATTCCTGACAATATCAGGTACTGACAAGTGTTTGGTAATGATGATCAGATAGAGGACTTTCTGCAATGTAAAAACGACTTTGAATGTACAAATATAGATTTAGAAAACGAAGATGAAAATGTAAATAATTCTGATTTTGAAATTGATAGTGTAAATACCATAGACTCAGGTGAATTAGGTGAGGACGAATTAGATGCTGACGTTTTACAGTTGAAAAGCAATATTTTGCCTAGAGGTCGTGTTCCTTTAGAAGACTTGTTTGACAGTGACGATGTAGCCAAAAAACCAAAAATAGAAGCCCATGGACAAGAGGTAGAAGACTGTAATATAGGGACTGAAGAGAAACCTAGGATGGTCAAACTGTCCAAATCGTTACCCCCAGAACAAAAGCTCAAATACATTGAGTTGTTCAAAGAATATTCAGATGTTTTTGCCTGGGGCTATGAAGATTTGAAAGCCTATGATACCAGCATCATACAACACAGGATCCCAATTAAAGAAGACCAAAAACCGTTTAGGCAGAAACTTAGGAGGATAAATCCCAAGTTTCTCCCCCTGATAGAAAAGGAAATCAAGAAAATGTATGATGCCAAGATCATAGTTTCATTGTGTTTTTCCAAGTGGGTCTCTAATCTGGTTCCTACACGTAAGAAAACCGGGGAAATCAGACTCTGCATAGATTTTCGAAATCTGAACAAAGTCTCCCTGAAGGATGATTACCCCTTACCAAAAATGGACCACATCCTGCAAAGGGTGGTCAGGTCCAGTCGAATTTCATTGCTGGATGGTTTCTCGGGTTACACTCAGGTCTTAGTTCACCCGGACGATCAAGACAAAACCTCTTTCACCACACCATGGGGCACTTTCATGTATGTGAAGATGCCTTTTGGTCTGATGAACGCAGGAGCCACGTTCCAGAGGGCAATGAATATCGCCTTCGTGGAAGAATCAGGCAAGTTTATTGTCGTTTATCTAGATGATGTGACAGTGTTTTCCCAATCTGATGACGAACACCTGAGACACCTGAGACGAGTTTTTGAGAAATGTAGAAGGTTTGGGATTTCTTTAAATCCTAAGAAGAGTCTTTTTGGGTTAGAAGAAGGCAAACTGTTGGGACATATCATCTCAAAGGAAGGAATCAAAATAGACCCCAGCAGAATAGAGGCCATACTAAAATTAGACCACCCAAGAAACCTCAAAGAACTACAATCTTTTATCGGAAAAATTAACTTTCTGCGAAGATTCATTCCCAATCTGGCAGAACTCCTCAGGAATATTACAAACATGCTTAAAAAGGACGTAAAAATAAAGTGTGACTCTGAATCCAGACAATCATTCGAACAAGTCAAACAGGCCCTCACAGAAGCCCCTGTCTTAATCAGTCCCGATTTTACTAAAGATTTTTATCTTTTTTCTTTTGCTTCCAAACATACTATAGCAGCTGTATTATTACAAAAGAACAGCGAAGGGTATGAACAACCCATAGCTTTCTTTAGTAAAGCATTGAGAGATGTTGCTCTGAATTACAATATAATGGAGAAACAAGTTTTTGCCTTGGTAAAAGCCATTAAAGACTTTAGAGTTTACATTCTTCATTCCCACACCATAGCATATGTTCCAAGCGCGGTAGTAAAAGACATCTTGACACAGGACAACCCTGATGGAAGAAGGGGAAAATGGATTGCGGTCATTTTAGAATACGATATAGAGATTAAGCCTATGAAACTAATCAAAGGTCCAGGCCTTGCCAAATTAATGGTTGAATTTAACTTTCATGCTCTTGACATTAATTTTCTAGATGTGGCAGATGAACAGGGCGAGATGGCGACTCCAAACGTGAGAGAGGTATTTCTCAACTCTCCATGGTACGCAGACCTTATTTTCGTTTTGCAAAATTTACAAGCTCCCCCTGGTTTGACTAAGACTAAAGTTAGATTTTTGAAGTTGAAAGCTTTGAAGTTCTGTATTCTAGAAGGCAATTTGTATTGGAAAGATCCTGCAGGCATTTTGTTAAATTGTTTATTAAAAGATGAAGTTGATAAGGTGTTACAGGAGTTTCATGCAGGAGAATGTGGTGGCCATTTGAACTGGAAGGTCACAGCCAACAAAATACTCAGAGCTGGATTCTATTGGCCCACCATGTTCGCTGATGTGCATCAGAAGGTAACATCATGTCACCAGTGCCAATTGTTTGAAGGCAAAAGGAAACTCCTTCCTCTACCTCTGAAACCGATCTCAGTTGAGGCCCCTTTCCAGCAATGGGGGCTCGACTTCATTGGAGAAATACATCCCCCTTCTTTAGGTCAACACCGGTGGATTCTTACTGCCACCGATTATTTTACCAAATGAATCGAGGCAGTACCTAGCAGGAAAGCCACTGACTTTGTGATTATCAAATTCCTTGAAAATAATATTTTATCTCGTTTTGGTTGTCCTAGAAAGATTATAACTGACAATGCAGCTGCCTTTTGGTCGAAGAAACTAATAGATTTCTGCAACCAGTATCACATTGGTTTGGGGCACTCCACAACCTACTACCCTCAGGGGAATGGGTTGGCGGAATCTTCAAACAAAACGTTGGTAAATATCATCAAGAAAACATTGCATGAAAACAAGAAATCATGGCACAATAAGTTGGTGTTTGCCTTATGGGCTGACAGGCTGACCACCAAAAGGTCAATTGGTATGTCACCATACCAACTGGTCTATGGTACAGAGGCAATTTTTCCCACTTCTCTAGGAGTCCCTGTCATGAAGTTGCTTCAAGAGGTACAAGCTGAGCCAAATGACTCACAGAGAAGGATCAACCAGATGATTCATTTGTAGCAGACTAGGGAGGATGTTTTCAACAAGACTCAGGTAGTCCAAGAAAATATCAAGAAGATCTTTGGCAAACGAACCAAGGAGGATGATTTTGAGCTAGGAGATTTGGTGTTGAAATGGGACTCCAGAAATGAAGACAAGGGAAAGCATGGAAAATTTGATAATCTGTGGACAGGTCCATACATGATCCAAGCTTTCAGGGGAAACAATGCTTTCTTGCTAAACAACGTTGATGGGTCAGATCTGCTAGGAGCACCTATGAATGGAAGAACGCTGAAACATTATGTCCCACCTCAGTAGAGATCCGAGTGCTCATTCTCCATTGTACATACCATTTTACTTTTCATTTTTACGTGAATTTTTTAAGTGAAGAACATTTCTCAGTTAGTTGAAGCCCGAAGAGAAGGCCCTAAGCTGCTAATCACTATTTTTCCATTTCCAAGAGTAAAACCAACAAAGTCTGCTAGGCAGAAATTTCCAGAAAGACAGGAACCAAGATTCTTGGCACTTCACAAGGAAAGTACCATCCCCAGGTGGAGCCGCTGTTATCACCCCATAAGTTATGGGAATCAACTGGTGACTAGGATATTATCTGTTTCTAGTGTTTTGGTTGTCAAATGATTTTTCATTCTGCAAATAATTTGAAAAGAAAAAAAAAAAAAAACAAGAAAAGAGGGCATAAAAGAATTGAAATAAAAGCCCCATGCAATAATGGTAACTTGGTCCATACCTTTCAAGCATGGCCAAGTTCTTTTAAATTTGATGTTGATAGGGTAGTGAATGATTTGGCCAAACAGTTTAATCTTAGCCAAATTGTCTAGGTTAGATTAGTGAATAAATCTGACCAGACTGTCTAATCCTGGTCAGATAGCCCCAGGTTAGAGTAATTTCTTAACCCAACAGTTTAATCTGGGTTAACTGTCATAGGAATAGAGGTTAGCATGTAGGTTAGTTGTTTTTTGTTCCATTCCAATAAACCAGCTTGAGCTCAATATTGCACCATGTTCCAAATGCTTAAAAGATAGATGTTCGAAGCCCCATGGTGATGTCTCTTTGAAAAGTTGAGGAAAAACCCAAAAAATGTTTTTATCCTAAGTTTTCCTCCAAGTGCATGTGTTCTCCGCTCCTGATTTATTTTCCCTGCACATATCAACGGTCCTGATCGAGGCGCTCAGATCTACGGTTCACAGAGCGTTCCGGACCCCCCCTATCGTTCTTCTTTTAACCGAGGGGGGGGGTCCGAAATCGGAAATAAGATTGGCGCACATCTGGATGGCCCAGGGACGGGCGCTTAAATCAACGGTCCAGATTGGATTTCGGACCCCCCCCTCTGTTCTGCCTTTAATCGAGAGGGGGGGTCTGGAATGAGTATTAAAGAGCACGCTAAGATCTGCGGCCTGGAAACGGGCGCGCAGATCAACGGTCTAAAAAGGTTTTCTGACCCCCCTTGATGTTCTGCCTTTAACCAAAGGGGGGGGTCCGGAATTGTTATTCTCCTTTGGCAGGCCCCTGGTTATACGTGGCATCAGCCTATTGGTCCTGAAGTCCCATCCCCCATCTGCTATCTGACAGCCCCCGTCACTCATGGACGTCATCTCCCACTTGTTCCACTTGCTCCCGAGTTACGTCCCATCCCATAACTGCTATCAGTCCCTGCTGTCAGTCCCTTACCTTTTCACTCATGACTAGCCCCTTATTGCGACTTTTGCCTCCAATCCCTAGCCTCCATGTCACCCGTCCGTATGTTGTGGCCACCGTCACCTGCCATCTCACCCCCAAGTGGCCCATTGTCCATTTATTATAGGATAACATACCCGTTATCCTACTGACCTGTCTCCCGCGCCCAACCGACCCCAGTTTTAAATAAAACTACCGTTTTCCCCTTTCATTCACTATTCGTCCATCGCACCAGAAAATTTTACCTCTTACACCTCCATTGCATTCCCGTCGCCCTCATCCACAGTCAGTCGACCCCACTAACTCCTTGTTTATTGCAAGTATTGTTGCTGAGATGGCGCCAAAGCCAAGACAAGCAGAAGGAGAGGAGAATCCTTTTCTCCCGCCTCTTGTCGACCTGGAAATAATCCCATTGGTCGACAAAGATAGATTGATTGTAGATACCATTTGCGACTTCGATTTTTCAGATCTCCAATCATGGCTCAGGGAGGTTTTCCTGGACCAGAGCGATGAAATTGGACTCTGGGAGTCCAATTTGCCCCTTTACCTTTTTCCCCAAATACACCATTTTCCCGAATTCGCGCTGCAATGCCAAGCTCACTATATTCCTGAACAGAGAGCCATCATATCCTCATCCGGAGACACCCTGTTCCTCATCACTCCTGAAGACATAGACCAGATGATGCAAATTCCCCGTGTTGAGTCTGTGTCTCCTTTCAACCTAGAAATCCTTACCGACCTATATCAGAAGATGACTTTTCCCCAGAGAGCTCAGATATTCGAGCTTTTCCTTCCCACCTCCGCTCAATCCCCTTCCACAAATCCCCCTTACCCATCATCCATGTTCTCCACCAAGGGAAACCAAGTCATTTCCTCCCTTTGTGCCCTGCTAGGTTACTATTCCGACCAGTGGGTAGATGAGCCCATCCTGGGTTTTCTATCCATTTTCTCCAATGATGAAAAACCCACAACACAGTTTGATTACACCACCTTCTTGGCTGACAATATTCACGAACAGTTCGTGAATTTTGGCACAGAGGGCATGTTCAGATATTCTTCTATATTGGCGTACATGTTCATCTACTTTCAAGCAGATAAATTTAGTTTCTCCATGCAGAAGATGGACGCAGATGGAAGGCCTCAGCCAGTCACAGCATGGACCTCTTTGTTGAAGCATAACTCCACAGAGTATAGCTTCAAGGCTTTCATCGATCTGTTTTACCACCCGGTGGTAAGCATGTTGAGCGGCAGGCCCGAGCCTAGAATAAACGACAAAGTCCAGAGAATTCTGCATCTCTCGGACAACGCAAAGACAGGGGATTGGTACCTGTATCAAAACCACACCAAGATCAGAGTTTTCAGGTGCGAATTGGCACCTTACAAGCTGCCAAAGTATGTGCCGGTAAGAATCTTCGCATTAGAGTATATAAGACAGATCATGAATTCAGACGACATTCATTTCGTCTCATTGAAGAAAAAGCAGTAGCTGCGCATCAAGGGGCATATAGGCTCTTTCATCTGCAACAGTCGTGGCACCAGAGAAGAAGCAGACCGGATGCTGAGAGAGATGAAGTTTTTCTTAATCTTCCCATGGCACTATGATCCATGCGGGATCATTTCAAAAATGCGGGTGAAAAATAAAAACATCCTGTATGCGCATGAGTCCAAGCCCGAGATCGAAAAATTTGCAAATCAGACAGTGTGGGTGCCTGACACTTTGATCGAAGTGGAACATCAAATTCCCCCAACCACTGTGCCACCAACGACCACACCCCAGGTCCCTAAGGAAAAAAGGCCCCGACAGGATTCATCTCCGCCTGTCAAGGAGGTATCTTTGGAAGAGTTCCAGTTGCACACTAAAAGACCCAAGACAGTCTCAGTTCCTGGTCCGATTGGAGAATCAGGAACTCCACCCACAACAGTGACCAAGTCTGTTATTCCACCTTTCGGCTCGAGCCTTCACAAGGAAATCACCACAGCAATGCCGAAGAAATCCACAGACTCCCCATTGGACACTCAGCCAAGCAAAACTGGGCCCAAGTTGGGCATTTTCGAGAAGTACGAGTTGATCAAGAAAAGGAACCAGACCCTCACCAGCAGTACTTACGCTCAGTTTTGGAAACAGTCGTCCACTGCACAACATAGGTTACTGTCTGCATTTGACACAAAAAGAGGCAGGATGCACATGGCCTTCCTACAGGCACATGTACCAGATCCCAAGGTAATCACAGACTACAAGAGAGCCACATTCGAGTTCCAGACGAAGGATGTGCACCCAGCAGATCAGATGGATTTGCATAAACAGACAGGGGAGATGGTTTTCCACACATTGGCGCATGCTTCTGCCTCTGCAGCAAAATTGCAGGTGTCGCTCAACAATGCTCAAACGCGGCTCAAGCTGGAGAAGATATCTTCTTTCACGAAGGACAACAGAATCAAAACTTTGGAGGAGCTGGTCCTCAAGATCGGCTACGATCCTTCGAATGTCAAAGCTGCAGAGGAGATGATAAAGAAAAAGAATGCAGACATCGCTTCCTTGAGGAAACAGTTGAAACTCCCGCCCACAGAGGACTCACAGGCTAAGGAGATAACAGAGAAGGAAGGCGAGAATGACGAAATGCTCAAGCTGCTCATGGAGCAGAATGCACAGCTCAAAGAGATGGAGGCTGAGATGGAGAGATTACTAAAAGAAAAGGAGCAGATGAAGCCAATGGAAGTCATTCCATTGAGTGCCATTCCTATCTCAGGAGCAAGTACAACAACAGTGACAACAATCCCATCTGCAACTCCAGTGACATCACAAGAAGGGACAGCTGACCTCGCCAAATCCATGGAAAAGATGAACCTGCAAGAGACAGAAATCAGCAGGTTGAAGAAAGAAGTTGAGAACCTCCAGGAACTCAAAACTTCTTTCCAAACCAGTCTATCCAAAGAAAAGCAAGTAATTGAGTAGCTCAGGAAGGAACTACAGCAGCTCCAAAAGCAAACCATGGCAGGAAAGACTTTGGCTGAGGTCAAAGAGAATGTATGGACAGACATCACAAAGTCCATAAATGAGATATGGCCCATGATCCAAATTATATTTGAACAGAACGAGTTGGTCCAGAGGAGCAAACAGGCCATTGAAAAAATCAGAGTAGAATTGGGAGATAGACCAACTCAGGCCAATGATATCATCAAATTCCTCAATTCCAAAACCAAAGAAGAGCTAGAAGAGATGAAGATAGAAGACAGAACAGAGACCATCCTTGAGGTCAAAAGGGTTTTGACCAAGAGAGGATTAATGTTGCAGCTCGAAGAAAAGGTTCAGGTCATGGACCAGGGGGTACAAAGGTTCTTCAATAAGATTGATGCTCTCCAAAAGAAAGGCCTACCTGGTCTGAAGGTCATTAATGATAAACTAATGACACTCCCATATTATAAAAAGAGATTGTTTGAAGTGTCTAAGGACAGTTCAAAGTTTCTAACATACAAGGGAGCATCACTAGCAAAGCATTCCTGGATGCCCTTCAGTTGGACATCAGTATCCAACATGAGATCTGATACATATTCCTCACTAAGCCCACATTCACTAAGTATACAGAAATGGATGAAGTGTATCGGAAACTGCTCAAAGTCACTGTGCCTAGTCATCTTAGATGGGAGGAACTCTGCGATCTGCTCGATTAGCAGATGAGTTGTCCAGGTCCAGTCACCTGTCCAGTCAGATGAGGTCATGTGAAGGCTTCATCAATGGTCTACCCAGAAATTCCATGTGTTATTGCACCAAGTCATCAAACAGTTTTGATTAGTTGAATTAGTTAGTCTAAAAATAGAATTAGCACGTCCTGATCAGTTATGACAGGAACGGTTGTAATTTGAATTATAAATACTTCACCTTTCGAAGTATTGAGGGTTGTTGATTCTCACACCCTGACGCTATCAAACTATACTATTTTTTAAGAGATCTGCCATTAATAAAAATGAGGCACTTTTATAGGATTCTTGTGTGTATTCATTGGTGATGTTTCTTTTCTAAGTTGAATGTTCTTCTTGCTTTGTGATCATACTGTTTTCTGAAACTAATCTTTAAGAGTAACGTATGTTGCAGGATTTATCATAAATACCCTGTTTCCGACTCTAAAGGATTTTAATGTTTATCTTCTGATGTTTCGATTAAGAAATTCTTAAATGCTTCTTGGTTGAATATATATTTCTTATCTTTTCTTCTGTCCATCATTTAAGCTATTAAAAGATCCAGTGAGTATATTATCTCGCCCTGTGGAAGTCTTCTTTTCTCGTTTCTGGTTGTATTTCATATTTAATTAAATACAGACCCCATAGCCCAATGGAGGTGTAGACTGTCTCAACCAAATTCAAAAACACTTTGACAACAAAACCTACAGATTTCTTTACCTAGCCTAATATCTAAATTGAAAACATAGCTAAATCATATAGAGAGATCCCTCTCTGAAGCTGGAAGGGCTAGATCCCAACTTTAAAAGTGGTTGGATAAAGTTACCTTTGTAGATTTCTTCTTTTTCAACCTCTAGGAAATTTACCAAGTGCTAACAGGTACCATATGAGACTGTTCATAAAAAACTTTATATTTCAAAAAAGAATATACACATTTTGGTACCATATGAGACTGTTCATTTTCAGCTCTTTACATTTTCTTTTCACAAACATTACTTTCATAGAAAAAAACATTTTCCTATGCTTTTCCATTCCTTTCTACTTGCAAAATCCTTCAGAGAAAAACTACCTTATCTTAAATTAAATCATAAAATACGTATCCCTAATGGATTGCCCATCATAAAACTCTTGAAACATGAAAGCTCCATCCATCAAAGTCAGAGCCTCTTTAGATAATTTTTCTCTTGCTGCATTTAATTCTCTGAAGACGTGAGAGCATGCAAACCATTCAAGCTCACCGAGGAAAGTATGGATCTGTTGCTTCCGTGTATTAAGATTCACCACCTGTAACTCTGATTTTCCATTTACCCAATCAATTATAACCTTGAAATCCCCACATTTTTCTGAAATCTAGAGATGAAACCATGAAAAGAAGAGCCCATAGATAAGCAAGCTCTGCTTTTGTATTAGAACCATAGCCATGAGTATAAAAGATATTAAAAAAATTGGTTTTCAGCAATAAAAAGCACATCCCCAGAGCCACATCGAGCAGGGTGGCCTTGACCAGCCCCATCAAGAAAGCCCCAAGGAATACTTTTGTCTATGTTGGGTGCCTCAATATTCCTCTTTTTGGGAATTTCTTCTCCATTATGAATTCACGGGAAAGCTTTGAGACCAAACCAACAACAACCAAAGGAGGAATCAACTTATCCTGGAAAATGCTCATGTTCCTTACCCACCAGATGAAATGAATTAAAAAGAAAAGACATGTCTGAAAAGGCTGGACACTCTCATCTTCTTTCCCGAATTTAACCCACTCCCCAAACTCACCTTCCAAATTCTAATATTTTAGTTTCAAAGTCATCTCCACTTCTGCCATTACTTGATGAGTGAAACTGCATGAAACAAAGAGGTGTTGAGGGGTTTCTTGCTTTTCTTTATAGAGTGAGCATTGACTTGGACCAATCCATTCCCGCTTAAGACCATTGTCTCATGTGAGCATTTTGTTTTCCAGCACTAACCAACCAAAGAGTTTCACCTTAGCTGGTGCATTCAATCCCCATACGAAGAGCCACCACCATTTTTTGTCACCCTCAAACTCTTTTTCTGCAATCATTTTGTAACCCAATTTCATTGTATATCTGCCAGACTTCTCATTCCTTGACCAGACTAAGGAATTTTCCTTTTCTTCATCTAGGAGGATGAAATTGGAGGAAAATGTTGTTCCTCGAGATGTTCCAGGCTACTATTGGAATGATGTTGAGGCACCCTAGGGGCTAAAACTCAGAATGTGTCTTAAATCCATATGTACAATAAATAAATGTTGTGCAAAATTTATTGGATCTCTCTCTCTCTCTCTCTCTCTCTCTCTCTCTCTCTCTCTCTCTCTCAAATCTTCCAGCCTTCAAACAATATCAGCTCAGATGATAAAAACTCTCAACCTCAAGAGGCATGTGTCTGCGAGTGTTTCAAACATTTACAATTTTAGGATGAGTGAGTGGATGAATTTGAATAAAAACAATTAAACATACAAGGCATTGTTGAGAATGAATCTTGTAGTTTAAGAAAAGGAGAACAACATGCTGAACAATTAAGAATTCAACAGTTCTAACAAATGTATACAGATCTATGAAAACATGCTTCGAAACAATTATATATCTTTATACATTTAAATACATGGAGCTACCCTCTGCACAATATTTAAATGCATAAAGAAATGACAAGAAATGGTCATTTGTTAAGAGGAAATCACTTTTATGCCATGAAAAAACATCATACAGTCACACTACATATGGTGCTTAATATGTTGCTTGAGCTTTTATTTATCAAATATGATACAAGAAGCCAAAATGGGAGAGGTGGCTTTACAAGAAGACGAACACAAAAGAAGAAGAGTTACAAACTGAAACATAATGCAAGGGATGAATCTCTTGAGGCATGCTTCCTTTACAATCTATTTGTGCTTGAGGTCTTTTGATAAAACAACTTTGAGTATAAGACACTCTTTAATTCCTCGAAGTGTCGAACCTAAAAATGAGCGCCTTATCCCCTTTTTATAGGTGCCTTACTTATGAGAAAATCATTTAGATAGTGTAGCTACGCCTTAATATGGACTATAAGACATCCTACTACTCTTATGTCTGAGTCAATGGGAGCAAAGAGGGACCTTCCCCTCCTTTTCAATAACAGAAGAAACTCCTCACACATCTGTAGCCAGGGTGGTTGATTGGTCTCTCCTAAGGGGAGAAACCATGCAGGTGGGTCATCTTCTGTGGCATATGGCATCAAAGCAATTCAGTTTCTGAAGTTGAACTACTCGTAGATTGGTTTTCCTTTCTACTGGGGCTTTCTCTTATAAGGCCTTGACACGTATTTGGAGAGGTCATTAGTGGGGGGAAATGAATTTTACATCTGACTACGGTACTTGAGATCGGAGCTTGCTTTGGTGTGCATGTGTGACCAATGATTCCCATCCTTTGTCGGATGTATTTGACAGCATGATAATTGGCAATGATATCCATACCTGAGGCCACATGTCTTGTTATAGGCTATCTAATCCCTCAGTTGATTTGGCGTGCCAACTTTATAACATAGTCTGCAACCTATTAAAACCTCCCTTTTATGTGATTTGGAGCCACATTTCGTTTTCCCATTGGCTCAATCTTTTGAAAATTTTGGGGATGGTGCGAAATTTTGAGTGACGTCAACATGGTTCCACAAACACGTGGAAACCTCATATTGGTCCATGTTGGCGTCTGTGTGGTAGGGGAGAAGGCTAAGTGTCACTGGGCTCGGGGTGCTTCTATGTATCTTTGGTGGGTCCCCAACATCTAGGTGGTAGTTGTGGATTTGTCTAGCTGAGTGCCCTGTTGGCATGCCACACTATCCTTGGTCCATCCCCGTGTCTGTGGTGGAGTGATGAGTTGGAGTGAGGTGTCAACTCCATGTGTTGTTGGGTCGACGGTTAGGTGTGCTTTGCATTGCAAGCGATGAGTGGTTTTGTCAAACCAGGAAACCGTTGTCCTGCCCCAACGACGGTGGTTTATTCTTATGTTACCTTGCCAAGTGACACCATTCATTAAGAGTTGTGTGTCCACTTGAAACCATTGTCACATCGCTCAGGCTCATTATCTTTTGTGCATGTTCACGACGCAACATTGGTTATAAGTCATTGATCTGCCTCACTTGTAGTCATTCAATGATCAGGCCCCGCAGATCCGATAGCGCTTGGTTTCTTGGCCCACGATCCCGTGACAAAACTCCCCTTGTCAATGAATCGATATTTTAAGGCCACAATAAGCCTTGCTTTGTATCCCGATAAGTGCCTAGGATGAAATTAAGCACTCATGACCCTAAATTTGGTCATTTTCCTCCCTTTTGCATGAAATTTAAAAGGCCCTTTCCATGCAATCAACTATGAGAATTGGCCCCTTTACCCTTAACTTGTCCAACTCAGATCTTGTGGTCTCAACAATCTCCAAATTGATGATAGGACTGAATCTTGTACTAACAATCTCTTCTCCCTCTCCACAGAAACTGAAAAACTGAGTTTTCAGATTCTAAAAAGAATTCCTTTTGGAAATTTTGCACTCACCGCCCAATAGACCGAAATGTTGCTCAAAACCAACTTCAATAAGACCATCCTACCACCCCTTGAGAGCCACCTATGAGACCATGAGGAAATCCTCGACTGAATCTTTTTTATGAGCCATATGCAATCCTCAAAAAGATAAGAATTTGGTTTTAGTTTGAAACCAAGATACTTCATCCCTGCATTGATATTCTTGCATGCATAAAGGAGGATCTCCTTAAGCTAAACCTTTACATCCGCCCTTAGCTCACTGTAAAGCATGCTAGATTTGACCATATTGATTTGCATTCTAGTTGCTTCGCAAAAGGATTCTAGAATGCCTTTCCAAGCTTTGAATTCTTGAACAGAACCTGCACCAAAAACAATGACATTGTCAACAAATAACAAGTGGGTTAGAATTTTTGTTGGAGTGATTTTGAGCCCTTTTATAATACCCCTCCTTTGTGCTTGGCTGATTATCTTGCTCATCCCTTCTGCCACCAAAAAAGAAGATAAAAGGGCATAAAGGGCATCCCTAGTGCAAGCCCCTAAACTGTTGATTTTTCAATAAGCTAGGCTTAAGCATGAAGTTCATTCCATTTTAGCATTTTACTTAACCCATAGACAATTTGTTGCAGCAACCAATATCACAAGAAGAAACACCATGCACAAGTACACAAGAAGTATCTCGGGAAACCCTTCTCAACAAGGGAAGAAAACTCAACGAATCCTTTGTTATATTCTTCAAGAGAAAGACCTTCACCACCAAGAAAACCTAGCACACAAAAGGGTGCTCACAAACCCTAGAAGACTAGCGCCCAAGAGAGGTGTGCACTTTTCCCAAGTAGATGTACTTGCTGAAATTTCCAAACTCACACAAAAGATATGATTCCTCAATGGAGAATTTACCTTTACTTATATTAGACTTGACCTGTCAACATAAGTGTCTATTGGCACAACAGGGCCGACCTCTCTATCTCATAATATAAGTAATATTTACTAGATTAATTATCCTTTACATTAATTATCAATTACATTAAGGCGGGGCCGACCTATACCCTTTACATTAAAATTAGGGTTACAAGCAGGTTTGACTCTTGAAAAATATAGCGAGGGATATCATACACCTACTAGTGCTCAACCACTAGGGGCACATCCATAGGGATGTCCATATCTCTGGCTCACTGCATTACACAAAAGAACCACTTCTTCACTAGTGCTCAGCCACTAGGATCATGTTCACATGTGCTCGTCCACAGGCACATCCACTCAAGAGATCTTCTTTCCCACTGCATTACACATGAGATTCATCTGGAGTTTCTCATCAACTCTCTACTCAGAGGAGGCTAATACATCATCTTCATTTCTGTCTCATGACGATGCACCCAACACTTTCGGATTTCACACGTTCACCTTGTGCTCAGCCACAGACACGTCCAACTCTGCAAATCTCATTTCTCACTGCGTTACATAGGAGAATCATTTGGAGTTCTTCTCAACTCTTTGTAAGGAGGAGGTCATTTCTACGTTCCAACTCTATCTCAAATAGGAACCACACACCCCTCTCAGGGGCTCTCTCTTAGGTTTGTGTCTTGGAGAATGTCTCACATAGTTGTAATCATCAACATAAATGACCTAAAGGAAGCGGAAGGAGACCCATTAATGAGAATTGCAAAGGAAGAAGACTATATACATCCCATGATCCAGTTGATTGAATTAAGGTCGACCCCCATTTAAGTAAGAGTTAGGCGAACGAAGATCCAATTCACTTTATCGTAGGCCTTAGAAAGATCCAGCTTCATAACAATGCAGGGGATATTATTGGTTTTAATGGAGTGGAGGGCTTCTTGAATAAGGGAAACTACATCATGAATTTGTCGCCCAGATAGAAATCCATAGTGTTCTTCTGAAATGGTTTCACTGAAGATGGGTTTTAAATGATTGACAATGATTTTAGAAATGAGTTTGTAAATCAGGTTACAACACGATATAGGCCTGAAGTTCTCAAAAGATAATGACTCATTCTTTTTGGGGATGAGGGCTAAGAAGGTAGCGTTGAAGGATCCCCACATTTCCTTGTTCTTTGAGATTCCAGGGCAACCTTAAGGAGATCCATCTTTATAAGCTCATAAAATCCCAAGTAGAACTCTACAAACAAACCGTCAAGGCTTGGACTCTTTCATTTTTGGAAAGAAGAAAGGGTGAACACAATTTCTTTTTCCGAAATTTCCTCTTGAAGAGATGCATTCACCTCATCTGTAATAGACTTAGGAAAAAGACAAATAACTTGCAAAACTTCTTCTATAGGTCATCTAGACGAGGCTTTAAACAAGTTAGAGAAATAATTTTTACCTACCTTTGTGATGTCCTCGAAAGAGGAGACCACATTACCTCAAGGATCCTGGATTTCCCAAATAGAATTGATCAATGTCCTCTATTTAGCATATGAATGGAAAAAAAAAATTGTGTTTTGTCTCCCTCTTTTAGCCATATTGCTCTACTTTTCAATCTCCACTTGGATTCCTCGTAGTCCAAAAGTTATTTCCTTTTTTGCATATACCTGCTAAGATTGACTTCTTCCTCCTTTGTCATCTTGTCCAACTGTCCATCGATCAATAGAGAGCCAATCTTATCCTCTACCTCCTGAAGTTGCTTGGAGCATTTCTCGTTATAGACTTTGGCCCAGTTGGATATTTATTTTTTAACTCGGTCTACATTATCAAAAAATTGGTGCATAAAAGAACATCCCACACCCTCCTCCAATGACTTCCAAATTGACCCTATAAAGTTTTTAAAGTCATCTTCTTGAAGCCAAGCATGGTTGAATTTCATAGGAGAAGGAGGCATGGGGGTTTTTCAATTGACCTCAAAGAAAATTGGCGTATGATAGGAAAAACCCCCAACCACCACTCAAGATTTCATTTTCCATTGATTCACCAACATCCTTTATGAAGCCATAAACTTGTCTAAATGTTTTTCCACCAATTCTTTTCCTTTCCTACCATTTCTCTAGGTTTGGGATAACTTAAGGGGTTCAAAGTCAATCAGATTGTTCTGATCTATCTAGTTGATAAAAAATATTTCTTGAGGGTCTTGTTGTGGATGGAAACCCCAAACCTCACGTAAAGAAAGTGTGAAATTAAGGTCACCTCCAATAATAACATTTGGAGAATCTAAGAAACCAAAGTTTCTCACCTCCGTCTAGAAAGGAACCCTTTCTGCATAAGGGTCGTACAAATTTATTAATCTGATCAAACTATTTAAGTTTCGATCCTCCAAATCCACCACGATTCCTGAAGGGAGGAGAGAGGTGAAGGATGCCTTAAACCTTGGGTTCCAGGTTGAGAACAATCCTCTCATTAGACCTGAAGAGTCAATTGTACAAAAGGACCAGTCATTGATAAATTTTAAAAGACCTCTATAGATTTATCTCCACAACACATAGTTCCTTGTATCATTATGAAATATAGTTTACATGCTTGAATAATCCTTTTGAGGGATAAAACTTTAGGAGCATCCCCCACTCCCCTTGCGTTGAAAGATAAAACTATCATTTTGAACTCCCTTCAAGGCGTCTCCTTTCTCTAAGGGCCCTTTCAATTGTAGGTTGTTTTCCACTCCTTATTTCTTTTAAATCCTTTTCCTGAGCCAAATAAATCAATAAATTTCGACCTATTTTTCCTCCAAGATCATTGTCGAACGCTAGACCCCCAGGAGGTTGTTCGTCAATCACCTTTTTGGTTTTGGAACGGAGAAGGTAGTCGGACTTAACCATCGACTTGGAGGGGAGGTTGGAAGAACAATCCACCAATTGACTTGTAAATTCTACATGTGAATTTCTAGGAGGCAACTGAGGGGAAAGTACCAAAGGAGATTCTTTTCTGGAAGAGACCGGAGAACTCAAGGATGGGAAATGGATATGAGTACTCAACGAGAATTTTATAGATGAGGAGGGGGGACTTGAAACCGACTACATGGGGACATCCTTCACTTCTTTTTTATGACTCAAAGAAATTTTTTGAGAATTAAACAAAGGGTCCTAAGGAATAAACTTACCAGATGAACCCCTCAAACAGATTTGAACAGGAACATTGATTGGGGAGCTTCGACCCAAGACCTTTCCTTCACTTAAGTCGATTCCTAAGGAACATGGTCATTTCTATGGCTCATAAGCCTCTGAATTCTTTTTTCTTTTCCATATTTTTTGGAATGGCGGGAAGTGAGCAAGAGAGTGCTTACATTTTGCTTGAAGATGACCCACTTGATGTCATCTGAAGCACCTAAACGGAATTCTCCAATAGTCTATTCATTGAGACCAAGAGAAACCTCCATAGACCAACTCAATTTCATCCAACAGGTTGTCCCTCAAGTCCACTTCAATTTGGACCCATGTCCATCTCCTATCTGTTTTATCGTCCTAGCCCGGTTCATAACTGATACATCTCCCAATTTTATTTTCGATGGAAATCATGATAGCTTCTTCCCAGAAAACCAACAAAAGGTTTGGGAGGATTGCCCATACCTTTGTCGGAGATTGTGCTTCTCAAGTCGGGTCGAATGAAATCGCCCACTCTTTTAAAATATGACCAGACGACCCCCATCTCCAAGCTCCATTGAACACTTCTGCTAAATCCTCCTTGCTTCTAAATTTAAAACTGATCCACCCTCAAGCCAGGGTGTGATATTTAGGACAATATCCCAATAGCCCTACCCAATTCGCCTCCAGTTAGGATTTGAGTGAAGAAGGGGAAACAACTTTTCTGCAGAAGTGACCCACTACCATTTTACCCAACAAGTATGGTATTTCCTCAATTTCTATGTTTTCTCCCACTACCATCCTTCTTTTCTCCCTCTTAACCTTCCAACACCTTGCCTTCTTTTCTTGAGAACTAGCTGCAAAAGAGTTTTTTGGATCTGATCCCGGGGGGATAGATTCATCGATACGTTTTGTCCTTGACGAATTTATGGGAGCATGCAAAGGTGATAGATGCTTTGAGAGATTCCCCCCCAACACATACTCCATTGAGTGATCTAAATCGGGTGTTGCATTGACTCACCCTAGGGCCTCCCGCCTTCCTATCCCATGTGGAAAGAAGCCTTTGTAAGTGCAACCTCATGGATGCAGACCCTGGACAGATCCAATTGTTCCAAATCCACTAGATCGACCTCCCTTTTCAATCGTTGATTATGGATGAACCCCTTGTCTGTGGGGAATATTTCCTCCATATCCCTGTCATCTTCGTAAAAAACAAGCTCGACGTCATTCATTGTACTTTTGATTTGTGGGCTCTAACATAACAGTCATGACAAATCAATCGCCAAATCTACCAGCTTCCACCTAAATTGCCTCCAAGAGAACCTGTCATACATTTCATAGGATCGAATCCACTAAAATAAACCTCCCAAATATTTAAGAGCCGCTAGATAAACCGACTACCATCATTTTCCTCAAAACTTTGCTATCCATGGGAGCCTCGGCTCTCGACCTAGCTAGGGTTTCATTCTATAAATCCTAGTTGTTGTTAGTTGTAAACCTTAATGCAGTAGTGAAAGTACACTACCAATTGTACGAATCTGTTAGGATTCCTATCAGGTTCTTTATCTTCTTGGTTTGTTGGAGCTTATTTAGCTCAACTCTTTTCCCTTAATGAATATACTCTACACTCGACGCTATGTGTTCTGCATATTCTCATTCCTTGTCATGTCTACTCTATTTCTTTTTTTCTTGCATAGTGTCTTGTTTTGTCATGGTATCAGAGCACGAGATGTAAGACTCTCCACAGTGTCTGGGGAGCAGCCTGATCCAAGGAGTGAATAGATGGGGAAGTGAGCCTCTCCACAGTGCCTAGAGAGTTTCCATAGACAAGAGCACGGGAGGTAAGAATCTTCACAAATCCTGGAGAGCAGTTTGCAGTCCACTCAAAATATTGTTGGAGACATCACAGCACGTGGAAGAAGCCCTACGGAAGGAGATTCAAAGGACAAAGCCTTTAAATATTTGTGAAATCCTTCGTCAGGAAGAAAATGAAAAACTAGCAGAGGAGAAGCTACAACAACAGTAAGATCGGTCATGGAACAGATCTGATCCATTAAATCAAGCTTGGAAAGGACGAGGAGTGCATAGAAGAGGCGAACAATTTTCATTCGTTAGATCTGGACAAGAGCAAGAGTAGTCGTCAGATCAAGAAAAAGTGCACAGTATTTAACTGATGAAGTTCTTTGGAACTTCGCGTATTCGACGATTTCGTGCAAAGGTTGCAAAGGAGTCAAAATCTTCCGAAGTTCCAAAGTTTGAAACAAATCTTGTTCGTTGATCCAAGCAGGGGACACATGTCAAACAATCCTTGTATTCGACAATTTGGTGCTTCGAAGGATAGTTGGAATTGTGCATTAAAGAATCCCTGAAGCCAATTTCCACCGTCGGAGTAGAGGACACGTGGCGTCCGATCAGCGCTTTGTTGGTTCGTTGTTCGGGAGGAATAGTAGAAGGAGGTTATCAAAGTCCCAAAGGTACGAAGTAGATCTAGATCGCGGGAGCCAGAGGGGACATGCATCACACGATCCCACACTTCGGATCTAGAGCACTTCGGAGGTCTAAGGAGTGTAAAGGAGTTGCAGTCGTCGAAGGGTCGGTTGCCCGAAGTTAATCTTAGTCATTGGTTTCAGTGGAAATGCAACATCAATCTGGAAGTTCGGAATATCAACACCCCGGGAGAATGAAGGTTTGCTAAGTCAAGAACCTCCTGAAGCTCTGAAGAGTCGGAGTAAATTCAGGCCATTGATCGCAGAGTACATGTGGCAGGCGATCCTGCACTTCATAGGATAGCCACTTTGGAGGAAAGTCGAAAACATGAAGAAAGAACTCCCAAAGGCCCAAAACCTGAAATTCATCTTGGTCGTCCATCAACGAGGTCACGTGGCACCAGATCTCTCACTTCGGAGGCTTAGCACTCCAGAGGGTTTTGCAAAGTGAAGCATTGGAGGGAGAATTGGCTGAAGCCCGAAGTAAATCTGAACCGTTGAAGGTTGAGGACACGTGTTGACAGATTTGACACTCCATAAAGTTAACAGTTCGGGGGTTTCTGGTGTTTTGCATCTCGGAACTCCCGAAGCCCGGGATTTCGAAGTAAATCTCGGTCGTCCAATCAATAGGACACATGGAGGCTGATCTCGCACTTCGAAGATTTGACACTTCAGAGGTTAGCGCGAATCATCAGAAAGAAACTCTCGAACACCAAAGTTCTGAAGAAAATGTTGGTCGTTGGTTTGCAGAGGTCTAAGGACCGTTGGATCTACATCTCTATGGATAGTTCGTCGCTTCAACACTTCACGAGTTTTGCGATTAAGAGCGGTGGAAGGATCTGAAGCCCGAACTCCCGAAGTAATTGTGAGACATTGATCTCATATCAACGAGGACTATTGATCTTTGCAGCAATTCAATTATTCGTCCATTTGGTTATTCGGAGGAACCGAGGCCTTCCCGCGTCGAAACGTCCGAAGCCCGAAGTCCCGGAGTCCCTGGTTCTCAACCCCCGATCACATGAGAAGCTGAACTTAATTGTTTTTTTTATCTCTCAAGTAAAATCAGATAGCTCAATTCGGCCTTTAAATGGATTTAGTCAATACAGAACTCAACTCGGAGTTCTGACTCTGAAAGATCTTGTGCTCGAATGATCAAATCTAGCAAGATCCATACCAGGTAACAAGAAATTTTCTGTAGATCTAATTTTTAAAACAGGCTAGAGTCCAAATTTCGTTGTCTGTTTGCATCAAGCGGTATCAGTATGACGAGATAGAATAGTCGATCCACAAGTGTGATCGAATTGGTGAATGAACCGCCAAGAAACGTTGTCATGGGTCAACAAAGATGACTTAGGAAGTCTAGAAGAGAACTCAGACAGATCTGGAAAGAGAACAACAAAGAAATGGTAGCACATTTCGCAAAGATACATGAAGAGGTTCTAGTTGTACCTGAGGATCTCACACAAGAAGCAGATTAGAGGAAAATTGATGATATTTAGAGCATCATGAGCATGACTCTACCATTACTGCCACAGTATAATGGTAAGAATTTTGAATGTTGGTCTGCTAGAATGAATGATTTTTTGTGCCTTGTAGACTGTTATCATAATCTACATGATCATGGAAGGGATGCATTAGCATTGTAGATCATCCAACAAGCCTTGGATGACAGTATGTTGCACAAGGTTGCAACAACAACATCTTTGAAAGAAGTTTGGAGTATTATGGAAACAGAGTACAATGAAAGAGGGAGAAACAATTTATCGAATGTTTCCACTCTGGAAGAAGCATCTGTGTTTGAAGCAGAGCTACCAAAGGAACATAATGAAGGAGCATCTGTGTCTGAAACATAGCTACCAGAGGAAGATAAAAAAAGGTGCATCTGTGTGTGAAGAAGAGCATGAGAAAATTGCAGAAATTGATGGTGAAGCTATCAATACAAAAATCGACATTGATGAACTGATTCCAATAGTGTTTGTTGATGACAACAAAGGATCAACATCAATGATCTTTGATGAACATTGTGCAGAAATTGGCCTCTTTGAAACAGAGGTAAGAAATCTTGAAATTATATTTGATGATGATAACCTATATTATGATGAGTACCTTCAGATAATGGAAGAGAAGAAGAAAATTGATGAATTGATGTTTGGAGGAGGAGGCCTACTTGGCATTCAAAAAAAAGTGGATGATTTGGTGACTGCAGAAGCAGTGCTTGAAAGAAGGTTTGATGATAGTAGCATTCAAGCTACTACACTTATGTCTGCCAATGAAGCAACTGAAGAAGAAGATAATGTTGATGCAGATTTGAAATGGATTGAACAGTCAATCTATGATGATGATGATGGTAACTACTCTCAGAAAGAAGAGAACCAATATGGTTCCTGTTATAATTTTTTATATCAGATTGACAATTTGTTTGAGTATGCAGGTGAACAGCCAAAAGAAGAAGATGAAGACATGGATGAGGATTTCAATGAAGACCAGTTTGAAACCATCTTCATGCAATGGAGTTTTGAAGAAATCAGATTGTATTTTGAGTTAATGTGGAAGCAGTCCGTTGACTGTGTAGCCCAAGCTATGGAGGGCATTGATGGTAGTTTGTAGTGGTGGCATAATCCCATTGTCAAAGACAAATTTGTTGCAGAAGAAGATGAAAGAAACACGCATAAGCAACTTGATCAAATTCTGAATATGAAGTTGCAACGACAAAGTAAAAAGTCAAAGCACGAAGATTTCTGTATCCACACCAAAATGAAAAAAATGACCAGATTAAAACAATACAGTGTTTGGAAAAAGATAAAGAAGAAACCTAGCTCAAGTGAAAAGTTGAAGTCTAGTTTTGTTGTTATGCACTGTAACCCTAGTTGAGACATAGACCAGTAGACATTTGCATTTCTGAATTTCTTTTTGTTAAAATCCATTGGGTAAATCCATTTTTTGATTTCCAAATGCAACACTTAGGCTTTATCAGTGTTGATGTTTGTAAACGTTGAGTTTAAGAGGGAGTGTTAGTTGTAAACCTCAACGTAGTAGTGACTGTACATTGCTAGTTGTACAAGTCCATTAGGATTCCTATCAGGTTATTTATCTTCTTGATTTGTTGGATCTTATTTAGCTCAGCTCTTTTCCCTTAATGAATATACTCTGCACTCAGTGCTATGCACTCCACATGTTCTCGTTCCTTGTCTTGTCTACTTTGTTTCTTGTTTTCTTGCATAGTTTCTTGTTTTGTCAGTTGCCAGCATAATTTCATCAATATTCAGTTGACTAATAGATTGCAAGTTCTTGCAAAACATATCTAAAGCACACAAGTTGAGGGCGAGACTACTCGAAGTTTTAAATATTTGAAGCTTAGCATGGATAAATATGTGTTGCATTCTGATTTTCATGCCATCTGATAGTGTTATGTGTTATTTGGATGGGTTCTAGGTTTATTTTTTCGAATAATCATGAAGTGAAGGGTGGGTTTTCTATCCTAATTTCCCCTCTTCTTTCTAGTGCAATTATTCACTAGGGCATTGACCCTTCTTAGAGAGTTCTATGGGTTCTCTTTAATCTTGAAGGTTGGATTTTGGAACTGCAAATATTTATGCCTCCAATAAACATGGGGAAATAGGCAACTTATTGGTGTTAGATGGTTGATGAGCCTAGATACATCCCATGGCTAGTATGTGGTGACTATAATATGGTTGAAAATCAAGAGGATAAAAGATAAACAAGGGCCTCCATTTGTTCGAATATCACGAGGAAAGAAGTATGAATATATCTCAAACCATGTCTTGGGCTATACAACCCAAACACGTATCAATGTCGTGACTCTTTCAAGCTATGGTTCACTTCGAATAATTTTTGTAAGAGTAGAGATAATTTTGTAGAGGTTAGACAAAACCATCTTGTTTGAACAATATTTTTTTTTGTTGTGAGTCCTTTGGTGGTAGGTTTGTGAGGCTTAATGGAACAACCAAATTCTATTACCACTAGTCAATTAGGATTGTTATTTCGTGGGGGGTCAAAAGACGCATATGCACAAAACCTAATATAATATGAATTCATCTGACTTGCATATCCTTGTTGGCCTTGCATGTATTGAGGCTATTTGGAACCTTCTTCCACAGGTTCGTGGAAAAGATGGGTGGATCATTTGGTGGGTTGATGCCATCTCTTACACAATGGTGCCTTTTTGAGGGGCTATGGTCCTCATAATATATACATCCAACGTAATTGGAACTAGGTTGTTTAAGAAAAAATTGAAGAAGTTTATATGGCTCTACAAGCCCGACTTCACTAGATCAAGATAGGGTATAGTCCCATGATTCAAATTCCTGGCAATCAAGGAGGTGAGGGAGCAATTGTTTGCTATTAAAATTGCAAATGGTTGTATCACTGACCAAGAAATGATTGAGCTTGAGTTTGTTTCCCATTACATGATGATGTTTCAATCTTTGGAACCTATGGAGGAAAGAAGGGTGGTCATACAATGCTACCTTGAAATGGTGACGATTAAGGTGAAAAAAGAATTGAAGAGGGAATGTGATCAATCCTTATCCTTGGATGAGTTGAAAACTTCCCTACAAGAAATGTCAGAGGAAAAAGCAATATGAACTGGTGGATTCACATGTGAATTATACAAGGAAACACGATATTTTGTTAGGCAAGAGTTGTTGCAAGTCTGTAAGGAAGCTCAAGGAAGCAATCTCTCAACACTGATATTGACCAAGGGTTCGTCAAATTCATTCCCAAAGGGGGCGACCTCGAGATGATAACCAATTGGAGACCAATCACGTTGCTCAACACTTAATATAATATTCTAGATAAGGCCAATGGCCTTGTGTCTGATACATATGTTTCCAAAAACAACAAAGTTGGATTATATTAGATCTATCAAAAGTCATTATATGTTAGCAATATTATTTTTATTTGGGAAGGCACGGAGTTGGATCATGCCTTGGGTTTTGATGCTATATTCATCAAGATTGACTTTGAAAATCCCTATGATAGAGTGGAGAGGCCATTCATCCTGGAAATGTTAAGAGATTTGGGATTTGGCTCCTTTATAAGTGTCATGGAAAAATGGTTTGCATAGGCCTTTGCTTGCCTCTCCATTAAGAGGTTGTCTTGTTTTGTTCCATTAGATAAGGTTTCCTATTAATGTCAACTTTATATGTTTTATCCATAGAAGACCTAGGTTGCTCATTATTCCAAAAGGTGGGGGCGTGCGTTGTTAAAGGCATCCCACTACCTAAGCCCATAATTGACCAATTGGTGAATAACCTCTTGTATATGACTCATTTTTGACCATTTTTGAAGGATGAAACTTCGAGGAGGATATAAAGAACTGCCTTAACAACTTTTTTCTTAATTCGAGATCCAACATTTAATGGCACAAAACATTATGTCATAGGGAGAGTCCATAAACGATTCGAATCTAGTTGACCACTCAAAATTGGACCTGGGTTCAACCAAAGAAGTTGTTTAAATTACCTAGCATTCCATTTTTCCAAGCCTCAACCAAATGTTTATGGGAGGATTTGGTGCAGATAATGGAGAAAACATTAAAAAATGGATTATGAGGCCCTTGTCGATTGCAACCAAATATTTTTGCCAAAATTTTGGCAATGACTCATGTATATTACTCTTCATGTTGGGTTCCATTTAAATTGGACGAACAATACCTTGAAAACACCCTTATGAAATTATACAATGCCAATCATAAAGGATTCCATAGTGTCAATGGGGACCTCTGTTGTATCCTAGAAGAATTGGGAAGTTTGTGTATAATTGAAACAAGAACTAAGAATTAGGCTCTCTGTACCAAGTGGGTTGTGAGTGCCATCAACAAGAATGAGTCATGGAAGGTGGTTGTTAGATATCAAACCCACCAAGGAACCACTTTGGGAAAGAAATACTAGCAGGGTATTTCTTTTCAAACTGTGTTGGTCACCCATGAGCATGTGAAATTTGTTGGCACTTTTGTTCAACAAAGTATATGGATGGCCTAGGAAGTGATCAATACATTTTTGTTTTGGAGGGATCTCTCTCTTTGCTCTGACTTATCCTTTAATAATCATTCTTTATGGTGGTACCCTCTTCTGTTGCATAAAGGAAATACCTTGGTTGAATTGGTCTAGTTCTCAATCTTGAAACTAATTAAGAGGCATACAATCAACTAATTAAGACATGGTGGATAGTCAAATGAGGGAATGTATTCTCTTCCCAAATCTTGAACAAAAATGTAATCTATCCACTAATGATAAGTTTATATTAGAACGATTGTGACACCTCATTCCAAAGGATCTAGTCCTTACACTGAGCCTTGATAGCTCCCAAATCCAGTGGAAGGATTGGAAATGGGATCATGCTACTCCATTTTCCAAGTATAAGCCAAACCTTTGCTATAAATGGATCTTCTCCAATCATATTCTAGAAGTCCCATTGAATAATCTTCGTTAAGTGAAATCCAAGGAAAAGTCTTGGATTCAAGATGAAGAATCTCTGGAAGCTAATCTTGGAACCAAAAAACTATATGTTTACTTGATTTTTAACTATGGGAGCTTTGAAAATTGGGAAAAATTATCTCCTACCTAGGATTTTAAAACCCATGGCTCCCTCAGTGAGGGAAATCAAAGATTAAAACATGTGTTTTGGTATTGTCCCTTAGTTGAGTAAGCATGGTCTTGGGCAAGTTCCTTTTGCATGTCCTACCTCTTGTGTTTTAACGCATGGGAAGATACTACGTAAGGAGACTAATTTCCTTGGGCCACAGATTTTAACTCATCTTGGAAACTTGTTCTCATTAGAATCCTTTCTTTGGAAAATGCATAATGGTTTGATTTTTAATGGTAGTGAGTCATATCACACAGTCTCTTGGTATGGGACTGCACTGGCATGTGTCGATCTTGTAACTACCCTTGATTATTAATTATAATTAATTTAATAATATAATCCTAAAAATTGTTTCTTATATAATATTAACTAAATTAATCATCATTAATTAATTGTTCATAATTGTCAATGGTTATTTAATTATTAATCAACTCTTTAATTATG
>ML808998.1:106979-133120 GCA_009831015.1 Picea engelmannii
ACTTAGAACATACACCTTGATCGGTGCTTAAAACATACACCTTGACTTAGATTATTAACAAGATTGTTTATTGACGTTGCATGTGAAATATGAGTAAATAGTTCATTAAACAAATGCTTCAACCAATGAATTTGTAAAGCAATAAATACAAAAACATATGACAAGAACAAGAGAAGAGTTGGTAATGGAGTTCGGCTTATACTCTTAGCCTACGTCTCCAAGCTTTATTCAGGTGTGTAGCCGTTTTCCATTATTGTAATGCAAAGATATTAAAGCTTTATTATATAACCATGGACTTCTAAAGAGTTGCAACTATATCTCTTGCTAACATTGCATTGATCGAAACTTTCAGAATAATACTCTTGCCAAGTTTTTCCCTATCAATCTGACAATGCTCTACAACGGAATAAACAACTCTTAAATAACTTACACAATTCAAATGCATTTAAGTCCTTCAATATCTGCTACAACCTTTGTCATATTGCAGAGCTCGACTCCACCTTTCCAACACTTCTTCTCGTTCAGAATTTGGACTCCATATGCTCAACTTATGGCCCTTGGAAGTTTTGCATCTTCACCTTCAAAGAAAAATGCCTTCGACCTTCAAGCATATGATGCTTCTATTTTTCCTTCTTCTGTTGTGTTGAACTTGCAAACAGTCTTGGTTTAAATGGCATTTGAGTTGGGGGTCACATCCCAACTTCCTCCCAAGATTTGGCCTCAAACTAGGCTCAAATCCTCCAAAAATGGGCAAAAATCCCTTTAAAAAGGGCTTAAAATCATTAAAAATCCATTTTACAATGTTAAAAACCCACTTTTTGGCCAAATTTGGTGCGCGCCCCCTCTTCCTTCAACCCATGGTCATGTGGTCGAGTGCTAGGCCTCCAACATCGCATGCACCCCTATTTCTAAGGCCTCAGTCTCGTGGATGGCACCATGTGGCCACGCGCTAGCTCCTGCACCTAGCCCTTGGTTCTCAGCCCTGGTCATATGCGCCTTGGCCGACGGGCTAGGCCCGTCGACCGAGCACTTATCCCTCAACTCCAACGCATACCAATTTAAATAAAATATGTGTCATTTTTTTAAACATGAAACAAAAGCGCCCGAGTGGTTAGTGCACCGTGCTAAACTTGTTGCCAAGCCTGGAGGTTGGGGGTTCGAGCCCGACGGAGTGGAAACAAATTTTGAACCAGACCTTATTGGCCTGATCCAAGGTGCCACATGGCACCTTGTGATTAGGCCACGTGTTATGATCTGACTGGCTTGTACAACCCAGTCAGCTGCACAGTCATCAACCCAGTGAACAGCCAACTCAGTTGCACAATCAGCCTGTACCGCCACGTGTCCAACTCGGAGCCTGCCACCTGTCGCCATGTCACAACCATACCCTGCCATGTGTCCAAATCTGTGGCTACCATGTCATAATCATACAACCATGTGTCACGTTGTCACTGGGCCATGTAGACCATACTGCCATGTCACCTGCGACATCACTGCCACATGTCACTTTCGTACAGTGCCACGTGTCAAATTTTACATGTCCAAATCAGCCTTGAAAATGTCAAATCTACCTGCCACATGTCATGATAACATCAACATGACATACTGCTGCCATCATCTTCCACGTCAGTGGTACGACCTTTAACCAATTGACTTTGACTTTTTGCATGTTTGACCTAAACTTCAGATCGTGATATCTTTCGTATATGAAGGCCATTTTTGAAACCAAATATACCGTTGAAATCAGTGCGACGAGCACTACGCAATGGTGTTTGTTTCATCCAAATACGAGAACTTCATTTTTTTGTCCTTTTGGATCCATTTTGGATCACAAAGCTAGGACAAGCAAATGGAGTAGGAACTCTCAAGTAATGATGAATGAGTATTAAAATCTCGTTTGTGTAATGGTAGAAAACTTATGTGTGGATGCTATGAATGTTGTGAAATCACATTAATATTGATCTAATGAGATTGATTATTATTATTATTATTATTATTATTATTATTATTATTATATTTATATATATATATATATATATATATATATATATATATATATATATATATATATATATATATATATATATATATATAGTTTCATTGATATTGATGATGATACTTTGATATATATATATATCATTGATATTGATGATGTAGACAACCAATTATCAATTGTGTTGGAACTTTGATAGTGAGGCCCATGAAGGGAAACTTGTGTATTTTTCATTATGATTTGAAACATGTTATATATCTATTTAGAGCTATTTGATATGTTTGAGTGATGCATGCATTTGCAAGAGACAAGGTGAAGCCTTGCTAGTGTGCAAACATATGGGCGTTGGACATAATCATAAGGATTTTTTTTCATTATATCATTGTACTAGGATGAGTCATGATGCTTTGGATTACCCACTCAATTCTAAGAGAGAGGTGTAGAGGTTCTTAGGAGGCTTTGACTTCGTCATTTTGGAATGAGTTATGTTGCTTTAGCCTACCCACTCTGTCTCAATATAGAGGATATGAGTTTCAAAATTGAGGTATGGAGTTTATCATATAATATGTGGGATAAGGAAGTCAAGTAGCGAGGTTACCTAGTATTGAAGGTGCATTACTTGGATTACTCCAAGTTCTCTCGTCGAGTGGGGGGTGAAAAACCACATGATCATGATTGGGAGGCATGTAGAGGAAGGAAAAATCCTTACTCTCCAATAGCTAAACCTTCTAAAGGGCGAGCTACATTAAGGTAATGATAGGTAAACCCATAAATATATTAATTTGCCTAAAAGTTAACCACTTTTAGGGGCTCTTTGAAATAAGATTGTTTTAGTTAAAATTGACAGGAAAATAAATAATTGAGGAAAATAAAAAGATGATACATGGGATATTAGGTGAATAATCTATTAATTTATTAATTATGAAAAATTGGAAAAATGTGGAGATGCCACCTACTAGGGATGAATATTAGCTAATTAATAATTATAAAAATTAGGGATTTTTGCATGAGATGAGGTCGATAACCTCATGAAATATATAAATAAAAGAGGCCTCCATGGGATTTGGGGGTGAACCTAAAAAATAATAAAATGCTATTGAAATTTAGTTAGAACAATGTAAAAACTAAATACATCGAATATGTTGGTTTGTAAGGAAATTTAGCATTTATGC
Organism: Picea engelmannii; assembly: GCA_009831015.1. Lineage (NCBI taxonomy): Eukaryota > Viridiplantae > Streptophyta > Pinopsida > Pinales > Pinaceae > Picea > Picea engelmannii. The sequence continues at coordinate 110,145 of ML808998.1, forward strand.
TACATTGATCCCCTTGTTAGTGGTTCAAAGGCTTGGCCTAACATGTTCAGCGAGAAAAATCAATCATTCGATGACAACTCCCTCATTGGAGCATATTCAATTGATATATTTTTATTTTATGGTCCTGATTATGATCCCACACAACATGGGAGTTTTAGGGAAAGAAGTTTTCCCTAGGTATGTGTTGGTTGTAGAGCCTGATTATCTTCCTGATTTAGAGGTCTTGTTTCAACCACGTTTAGATCCCAGACCCTTTGTTATATTCTTTGCACAATTATCCCAATGTATTTTTATGTTGTGTCAGCACAATGGGGGGTGGATCCCTCGAGCAAAATGTTTTGGGTGGTTTTGGCACACGGTTTTCTGGCCCATGGTTTTCTAATTCCAGATAAGGAATTAGGGTTGTAATCTGATCCAAATTTATGAGCGGAACAAACTGATTAACAGTCTGAATACATTAAAAACAGAGATATGGAGAACATAACAAATATCCAGTGAACAATATCTTCTATTAAATAAATGAAATAGGTTGAAACTATAAAACTGTAGAATTGAAAACAACTTGCTTGAATGGTGGTAGCTATCTCTGAGAAGAGATGTGGCTGCCACGTGCATCCGTATGAGAAGAATGATTAAAATGAGGCTCTAGAGGCCTTTTTAACAATACTCATGAATTCCAAAACCCTATACATCCAAAAACCTAACCCTAGGAGATGAAACGCCAAAAGTTATGTGGGCCACGATGTGTAAGTTGGTACCTCAACTTCCCAGGGTCATAAATTTTGCATAAGACGTCCATTTTAGGCACGTGATAGCCCGTTGGAAAGGTATTTTCAAGAACTACACATTACGCAGTCAAAATCTAACTTAGTCTATTATTTTATTGTGGCGAGCCCAAAAAACACTGTTTAGGGCCCCAAAACAGCCCTGGAAGTACAAAAAGATGTGTTGACATGAAAACATCCAAAATAATCTAGTTGGATCCCAGTCACCAGTATCCACCTAGAAAATTTGTAGGGCTTCAGACAGCCCCAGAAGTGTAGAACCCGCAATTACAAAGAAGTACACAAGAACGTGATAAACTAAAAATTGTCAAGAGGAGTCAGTTGGAATAGGTGGGTGGCCACCAATATCCACCTGAATTAGTCTTCCCCCCTTAGGAAGCAATGGTCTCCATTGCATTGAGTTCCCACATCAGGTGAGGAAACTTCTTCTGAATTTGGCCCTGGGTAAGCCACTTGCCTTGGTGTAGGAGATGCCCTGCCTTGACAACCTGATAAATCTGGATTTTCTGTTGGTGAGTGTCCTTGACTTGTGTGTCCACTATTTGATCAGTGGATGCATGTTCCATGCAGTCAGGGTTGATCTCTTTTGGTGTCAGTTGTTTTACAATCTCTAAGGTGTCTAATAATGGTGGAAAATATGGTCAAAGGAGGTCCACATTGAACATGGGGTGCACACCAAGGAAGGGTGGAGCGTTGAGCTCAAAAGAATTACTACCCACAACCGTGGTGATAGTGTAAGGCCCATAGCAAAGTGGGTGAAGCTTCTGATGGGGCCCTGTAAGGTTCTCTTTCTGCAAATGTAACCAAAACTTGTCTCCCACCTGAAATCGGTGCGGTACCCTGTGTTGATCATGGCACTGCTTGTACTTAGCATTGGATTTCTGCAAAATCTCATGGACTTGTTGGCGGATGTGCTGAATCCGCTCAATGAATCTGTTGGCTTTGTCAGTCTCAGAATGAGCATGAGAAGATTAATGTGTGGTTGCAAGAGGTATTACAACATCAATGGGACCCAAGGGTTGGAATCCCAGCCCCACTTGAAATGGGTTATGGTTGGTGGAGCTATGGAGAGCCCTGTTGTAACTGTGTTGAACATAGGGGAGACTCTCATCCCATATACATAGATTCTTAGAGTTGTACACGTGAAGGATGTGCATAATCATCCGATTGACAACCTCTGTTTGGTTGTCAGTTTGGGGGTGGAAAGCAATGGATTTAGTGAGCTTGGTGTCCAACAATGACTAGAGACTCGACCAAAATGTGTTGAGGAACCTGTTGTCCTGATCGAAGATGATGGTATGTGGTATCCCAAAATGGACCCACACTCGTTTGGAGAAGATCTTGGCAGTATTTACTGATGTGATGTTCTTCTTGCGGGCTGTGAGGATGGCCATCTTCAAAAACCAATCAACTACCACAAATACACAATCATTGTCTTTCTTGGTGGACGGAAGGCTAGACATGTAATCCATCGAGATGGATTCCCAAGGCTTTTCAAGAGTAGGAAGAGGGGTATATAATCCTTTCTCTTGATGGTTGGCTTGGAAATGGCACAGGTAATGCAAGATCTGATATACATGCTGACGTCCTATCGAAGTTTTGGCCAATAAAATGTTTTTGTAGAACTTCCACAGTTTTCTCCATGCCAAAATGTCCTGCCATCCGACTGTAGTGAGACTCCCAAATCATCTTTGAATGCTCGTTTGCAGGAACACAGAGATGGCCCAGATGGAATAGCAGTTCATCATGGATGTGAAAATCGGTGACATTCGCGCCTGTACCAAAGAGTTGATAGGTGGTGGGGAAGTCTAGATCTTGTTGATAAAGTTGGGGCCACTCAGATGCCTAATGTCCACAGGAATGGAGCACGGTGGTGAGTGCAGCCACAAGAGGTCGATTGAGGTATTCAATGACACAATTTGTGCTCCCTGTCTTATACTTGATGTTGAGATGGAACTATTGTAGGTAGGTGGACCACTTCTGATGACGGTTGTTCTACAACTTCCCCTGTGTCTGTATGAAGTGCAGAGGCTTGTGATCAGTGTGAATAATTGTCTCCTTTCCCAGAATGTCATGTTTCCATTGACGACAAGTTTTCACAATGGAATACATTTCCTTTTCATAGGTGGGGTATTTCCGAACAATATCTGAGAGTGTCTCAGTATGTTAGGCTACCAGATGACCTTGCTGAGTGAGAACTGTGCCTACAATATAGTTAGATGCATTAGTCTCAATCTCGAACGATTGTTGTAGATCAGGTAAGGAGAGTACTGGAGTTGAGCACAAGCGATGCTTCAAATCATCAAATGCTCATTGTTGTTCCTTCCACCATGCGAACTTTTCCCTGTCGTTTCCCTGGGTCACTTGGTTGAGGGCCCATGCAATATGGGAGAATCCCAACACGAACTGTCGGTAGAAGTTGGCCAGTCCCAAGAAGCTTCGAAGCTCAGTTAATGTGGTCGAGGATGGCATGTCATAGATGACTTGGATCTTAGCTAGATCAACATGTACCCCATGCTCATCAAGAATGTAGCCCAAATATTGGACCCTGTTCATGCCAAAGGAACATTTTTCCAAGTTGGCATATAGCTTGTGCTACTGCAGAGTGCTCAAAACCTATTGAATATGTTGCATGTGCTCCTACTAAGTTCTGTTGAAGATGAGGATTTCATCCAAATATACCACCACAAAAGAGTTGGTGAAGGGTATCAATACATCATCCATCAAGCTCATGAAAGTGGTTGGTGCATTGGTTAAGACAAAGGGTATGAATAACCATTCAAAGATACCTTCTTTAGATTTGAAAGTTGTCTTCCATACATCAGTTGGTGATGGGAACCTGGTGGTAGCCAGAATTAAGGTCAATATTGCTTAAGAACTTATCTCCCTTGAGTTGGTCAAGAAGGTCATCAATTCTAGGAATTAGGTACCAGTTCCTCACTGTGATTTTGTTTAATGATCTATAATCAATGCAGAGCCGTCAGGTCCCATATTTCTTCTGCACCAATACAATCGGGCTTCCACAATGGGAGGAGTTGGGTCTGATGTGCCCCTTTTGAAGTAGGTCTTGGATCTGACGCTCGATTTTGTCATTTTCCATCAACGAGCGATGATAGACTAGTCCATTAGGAAAAGGTTCATCGGGGGTTAGATCAATTGGATGCTTGACTTGGCAGTGCATCGGTACCTCAGTGGGTGAGGAGAAGATGTCTCTATACTCTTCCACAATCCTGTCCACTTTCTTTTGCTGCAAAGATAGGCGTTGTGTTGAGGCCACAAATGTGGCGATGACCTTCTTCTTACTGTGAGCATGGATCACAAAGAAGACGATCTTCTCGGTTTGTGAAATGACCTTATTGGATTTCTTAGCAGAGATTATAGAAATAGTGGTAGGCGGCACTACCTATGGTATCTTGTATAATTGTCTACCCAAAGTAATAAGAACACTGCAGGGTCTAGACTCATATACAACATGTCGCTTCCACAAATATGGTTGTCCTAAAAGAACATCACAAACTTCAAGGGGAGAAATATCACACAATACCTTGTCTTTGAAAGGCTTAATGTCGTAGGGCAGACAACACTATTGGTTGACACATAGATCCCTTCCTTGGCGAAGCTAGCCGATGGTGTAGTGATGCAGGTGTGGTGTCGTCGGCAGGTCCATTCGCTTGATGACCTCTGTTGAGATCAGGTTATTTTGATTGCTTCTATCGACAATGAAATGAAGCGGAGCCCCTTTACCCACATTTGTGAGTGAAAGAGGCATTCCCCTTCCTCTTGTTCTTCTGGTTTGCTTGGCTGAACTTTGGTGATAGCGACAGTGGCATTGGGTTCAACATCGCTAATATGCTTCCCTCCTTCTAGATTTGATTCGGAGTCAGAATCAACCTCTGACTCGGAAGCTTTCAACTCAGCCACAAGTGTCTTCTTGGAGCGACATTCTTTGATGAAGTGCCAAGGGATTTTATGGTATTCACACCATTTTCCCGTGTCCTTCTTTGACTTCTCATTACCCTTCTTATGTTGTGGCTTGGACTGGTTTTACTAAGAGTGGCCATATTTTCCTTGTCCCTTGTTGTGTGGGTTGGGGTCGCCTTTTCCCTACTTCGGTTGTTAGGAGTTTGCAGATTCGAACTCTCACCTCTTCTGCATAATTTTTTGCTCGATCTTGACAAAATATCGATAAGACATACCCAATGATGCGATGTCCAGAAAACCCATTTCTATTTGAATGTATCTATGAAAACAACCGCATTATTTGAGCACTAGATGTCGCTCAGAGTCTTTGATACCCAATTTTATGCACAAGGTATGGAAAATATTGGTGAAATCGGGTACTGTTTGGTCCCTTTCCTGACGCAGGGTGGTCCATCTGGTGTACTGGTCCTCATAGCTTCCAACAGGGTAGTATTGTTATTTAATGGAATCCCGGAAGGAATCCCACATGGGGGAGACCAAAAATATTGCATATTCCTCTATGGCCCTTTTTTCGGAGCAAGTATCCCACCAATTCTTAACATGGGGGATGGCCTTGAGGAGTGCAAAAGTAATATTTTCCCTATCAGAAAAATTGTGGACTGAAAAACACCCTTTGAGAAGATTCAACCATTTATCTACAACATCTACATCTATCAATCCTTCAAATAATGGAATATCAAAATTTGCATGTACTTTGAAGGGGGTTGCATGGCCGCTTGATGAAGATGCTTCTCCTATGGGCAGTCATCGAAGGATCTGTGCAAAGTTGTCCATCATTTCGTTCCTTTGTCGCATAAGGGATTCCTTGAGCAACATTTTAAAAGGATCTCCTTCTCCATCATATTTATTTTCGTCTCCCATGGGTTGTTTTCGGGTTCATCGCGACTGATCTTGCAAAGGTTCGACTGGTTCGAGTCCCAACTTCTTGTACCCAGATCTTGTTGGGGACATGCACAAAGAAAAATAAATGAAGAGCAGACCACTCTGATACCACTGATCTGGATTTATGAGTGGAACGAACTGATTAACAAAATGAATACAATAAACACAGAGATATGGAGAACAACACAGATATCCAGTGAACAATATCTTCTATTGAATAAATGAAATAGGTTGAAACTATAAAACTGCAAAACTGAAAACAACTTGCTCGAATGGTGGTAGCTATCTCTAAGAAGAGATGTGGCTACTATGTGCATCCGTCTGAGAAGAATGATTACAATGAGGCTCCAGAGGCCTTTTTAACATTACTCACGAATGCCAAAACCCTAGACATCCAAAAACCTAACCCTAGGAGATGAAACACAAAATTTATGTGGGCCTCGATGTGTAAGTTGGTACCTCAACTTCCTAGGGTCGTAACTTTTGCATATGACCTCCATTTTAGGCACGTAATAGCCCATTGGAAAGGTCTTTTCGAGAACTACACATTACGTTGTCAAACTCTGACTTGTCTACAATTTGACTATGGTGATCCAAAAAAACATTGTTTAGGGCCCCAAAGCAGCCCTAGAAGTACAAAAAGATGTGTTGACATGAAAACATCCAAAATAAGCCAGTTGGATTAGGTGGGAGGACACCAATATCTACCTGGAAGATGTGTCAGGATTTGAACAACCCCGGAAGCGTAGAACCCACAATTACAAATAAGTACATAAGAACGTGTTGAACTAAAAATTGTTAAGAGGAGCCAGTTGGAATAGGTGGATGGCCACAAATATCCACCTGGATCATAATCTAATCCAGATCAATGGATTTGATCTTATGGATGTCGTGATATCCTATATATTATATTGTAATTTCATAGTCAATCTAGATCGTTCATTATTAGGTCACAAATATGACAATAGAGGTTATGTTTGTACTTTTTTTTCCCTCAAAGACAACCCCTTTTTAAAGAGGTCATTGTATTACGGTTGTGTGTGGTGAGAGATTATAGTGTGTCCGAGAGAAGAGATTGTGAGAGAGTGAAAAGGAGGTTGCAATAGATGTGTTACATGTGTTATCCCTTCATTTTGTTGGAAGAAATAAAGGAAGGACAAGATATTTCTTCATGGACATAGTTCATATTGGGTGAACCATATATATTGGTGTCTCTCTTGTATTGTGTTCTTCTGTGTTTTATTTCCATGTTCATTTTGATTTGTTTTATTATTATTGCTCTGTGATCTTATTCCTAATAGTATGGTAGGGTGGAAATTGGTTCAGTTACACCAAACGAGTTATCAAAGGGAAGGAGCTAGTGGCATAGATACTCTTTGAACAATGGAAGTGACTCTTTGGTCATGTATATTTGTATTCATTTATGAATTTTTTTTAGATGTTTATTTGTTATTTTGACTATGATGTGTATGTCATTTTTTTATATGGAGGACATAATCTATTAACTTGATTGCCGATTGGATGGTTTATCTAGTTCTAATTGACTTGACTTTGAAAACATGTTTTTGTCTAAAGTGTGAATTTATGTATTATACTAACTTGTTCTTGAAAAGAAGAAGAATACAGTACTATGATGGTTGCTTGAACTATTGTAAGCCCTAGTTCAAAAAATAGAAGGAGAATATGTTGTATAATAAAGCATAAACATATCTCGAAATAAATTATGTAAAAGAATTTCTACTAGATTGAATATAAATTTATGTTGTCGGAGCAACTAATTCTAACTTGTTATACTTATATATTTCTGAAGAATAAAAGCTTTGTTTTATTATATTGAAGTTGGTATCTATTTTAATTCTTAACAAAAAAATTGAATATCATGTGATTGGATTGTGACCACTTTCTATAGTGGAGACATGAGCAGGAAACTCCTAAAGGAGGCTATAGCGAACTCCTATAGCTGCCTTTTTTATGAGTAAAATGCTTAAAAACTAATATTTGAGTTTTGGGTTTTTCTTTGAATGAGACATTGGAGCTATCATGTTAAAATTTAATTTTTTCTCTCCTTTTAAGTGGATATGTATTCCTTGGTATGAGATATGTATTCCTTGGTATGAATAGAATTAGAATTGTTTGTTGTAAATGATGGATTCTTAGTTATATATTTTGTAAAAATACTAATAACAATATATGTATATTATATGTTTTTAAGGTAAATTTATTAGGAGCACTTCTCGAGGTATTTATGTATGGTTAATGAATATTTTTTTATTAATGATTATCATGCAATATAAGTGTTGTTGTAAATTACACCTCATGTGTTTGATATTATCTACCAAAAGGATTGTTGATTTCAGTTATGTGCGAAGTGTTTAACTCTGAAATATATGAACTAGAAAGTAGAGTAAATGAGAGGATACCATCATCTAACATGTGGATTTAGGTATGTCTATTTTCTTGATGTTTATAAGTTCCAGTTTAATTCTATGCCTATGTTAAGTATGGTAGCCTAATTTCATGAAAAGCCATGATTGGGATCTTGCTCTCTTGAAACCCATTTATGTGAACTTTCTTCTTTTCCATAATATTGATTGGTCGATATTAGTTTATAATGAAATCATTAGCACTTATCAAAGGATAATCTTACCTAATGCAAGTATTACATTCAATTAAAACTATCAGATGATATTGTAGCCATGCTTGTGGAATCAAGTGTTAGGCATAAAAGGTTTGAATTCAAAAATGGAGTTGCTTTGTGTTGTGTGAATTAAACCTTATGAAGGATGAATGGTAATGTTATTATATTGTTTCCTTATGGCTAGTATCCTTTATTATTTTTGGATTGAATTCTTAAGTATACTTGATAGGCTTGAGAATCAAGATACTTGTAAATCTTATGACTTTACAAAATGTGTAACTTTTGAGAGAGTCTCGTGGGTAAAAAAAATGTTTCTTAGGTGAGCTGTAAGAAGTATGTATATATCAAGTACAACTAGTACAACTAGAGTTGGCAATGTGAATCCCCTGAGTTAATTAGTGTATATATATTACCTTGTATCAAGTATAGTTAATTATTATATATATATTACCTTGTATCAAGTATAAGTCTTAGATATAGGATCTTTGAATATCTTGATTTTATTTAAAAAAACTATTATCATCCCTTTCTATTTTCATGTTATTTGTTGGTTTTATTGACTTAATGCCAAAAGTGCATTGCATTAAAGTTGCAACAATTACATATATGTACATGTAAAAATCACCTCATCAAAATGATGGTGCAATATATAATCTAATTAGCACTAACTAAACCCGTAATCAAGTCACATTCATTTAAATGTTGTAAACTTCATCAATTAATTAACATGCATAAATACTATTTCCATAATTAAGTCACACATGCATTTTATATAATAATAAAACAATCAAGTAAAAAAAAAAAAAATATGTTAAACTCTTAAATGGGATTGAATGTGTACTTATCATTCCCATGCCTTGGGACTATTGGGGGAGGAAATCATGTTGTCCATCTCAACACCTCTTCACATATGCAATGGAATCCTTATGGTCCATCATCTCTAAGGTCCTACTAAGGATGTCAACAAACCTGGGATGAGACATGTGTAGGGTCCTAATAGCTTAATCCACCCCAAAATATTACATGGAGGCTATAATTCATGGTCTCTCTCGCCACTCAAGAAACTTGGGAGGCACCCTCTCTCTCTACGTTTCTATATGTGTAAAATACTAATAGTCTATTTAAAATGAGGCAGCATAAGAGCCTGCATGGTATCTCATCGCTCATAGGTGTGACCTTTTCTGACACCAAATAATTTAGATGAGAAGTTGGTGTATAAAATATTTATATGAAGAAAAAACTATATAATATACACAAATATTTTGGCACCTTATCATTATTTCAGAAATTTTTGTATGTTGTGATGAACCAATCACAAAGAAAAAGAGTTATGCTTGGGTATTAAAACAATTGGAGTTTACACACATCTCGTGTCGAAGACATTCTTTAAAATAAAACAAATACAATGCATCTTTTTATGGTCTTATGTTTTATTATGTCCCATTTATCTAAATACAATGCATCTTTTTATGGTCTTATGTTTTATTATGTCCCATTTATCTATCCTTGTGGAATTTTTTCTCCTCTTGCACACGATGTCAGCAAAAAAAAATTGGTGCAGGTCCCAATGCTATGATAGATGTCAATAAATGTCCCAATATAGTGTAGAACTATCTACATTATCTATCTACTCTTGAGAGGGAGATCAAGGAATGAAATATCATCTATGATTTATAATGGCATTTTACACACTGGGATATAATATCATCTATGATTTATAATGGCATTTTACACACTGGGATATGTCAATGTGTGGATACTATCTTTCCAAGGGTTCTCTTGAAAAATGTTGGAAGGGGATGTGTATAGGTTCTCATGCCCTACATGTCAAGTTAAATGAATAAAATATTAAGAAAATGAATTATATAAATAAATAATTAAAAATATTTAAATATTAAATAAATTTACCAAGGCATGGACATTATCATTTGGAACATCTCTCTTGGTGTCTATAACATTGTTCATATATAATCATAAAATTATACAATGATTTGTGTACTCTCTCTATATATGTAGAGAGATAGGCAATATATGTGCCTTAGCTTATGAGAACAAAAATGTGTTAAATCATGGAAGGGTGGGTGTGTTGACTAATGTACTTATTGGTGCACTAAATGATGAGAGTATGGGTGTAGTAATTGATGTGAGGAAGGGAACAGTGATGTTTCTCTACATATTAATTAAAAAACATTTTGAATAAGTACAAGGTTACATATAATTATTCATTCATGCACAAAATAAAAATAAAAATTGCTTATAAATACATGCCATGTATCTTAACTACATGAGAGGTGGAAATGAATAATGGGAGGGAAAGTTTTCATTAAAAGGTTAGAAATCAATAGTCTAACATAACACTTTTTTTTTTTATGTATTAGATTATTTTTCAACTGAAATTTTTCTAGAATCACGTTAGAGAATCTAGTGGAATCACTAGAATTTCAGTGGAGAACATGGTGGAATCTCTAAAATTTCAGTGGTGAAATAACCAAGCTTTTGGTCAATTTTATTTTATTTTAGTTTATTTTTAATTAGTTAAAAAAACCATTGACTTTAGTTTTCTAGCTAACACTTCATCACCATAAACAACAGTATGCCCCTCTTTCCAAAAAAATGTAATCCATTTTCATGGATTCACCTTATTGCTAAGGGAAATTATAGTAGGGTTTGGTTGCTACATTAATACAAGTTGGATAAGGATAGGTTGTATGGAAGTTCATTGGAGCAAGAGGGAAAGGTTTGGGGTTGGGATTTTATAGAGACAACATCCATGTGCCACAAAAAACACCTAACAACTATGATAACTCTATCAAAAGGTATTATGAATAAAATAGAGATTATCGTAGCCCTGAGAGTTAGCTCAAGTGATCATAAGCCATTTGTGAGATGTCTCCCTTAATGATGAGTTGAGTAGATCACGGGTTCGACTCTCTTGGTTCCCTTGGGATTAGGCTTCATAATCGGGGCCGATGATTTACCCCATTTACCATCCATGGATCATGGGGAAGTACTCAACGGGTTTTCCACAAGGATTTCCTTGGGAAGCAGAAATAGATATTATCATGTGATCATATATATTTAACTACTTGAAAAGTGCCAAGGATGGGTTGTATATTCCCACCAATGAAGAGTGTGCTTCCTAAGGGTTCTCTTGAAATATAAAATTTTAAACTAATCATTAGTCATATATGGTATAAGGAGATCCAAGTAGTTTTGTACCATAATTATATGAATCATCTCTCTCATATGATTGGTTGCCATAGGGAAAGATGTTTTCTAGGGAATGTTGTTGATCCCAATAGTTAATGTATCCATGACTAGGAATATACTAGATCCAAAATAAAAAAATGGGGGACTGTGGGGGTACCAAACTAGTATTCTACACAACTAAACCAATTATTCTTTTGGTGCACATGGGTGGAGGAGGTAAGGAAGTCTCTTAAAACAAAGTGGTACCATATTATGTGGTGTGAGTAGACAAATTTTAGTCATTTTTATATGACTAAATATAACTCTTCAAGAGATTTTGCATCTACCATATTAGAGTGAACAAATTATAAATCATGAATATATAAGAAATCATAGAATTTTTCTCGCAGAGAAAAATTAGTCTTTATATTTAGGTTTAAGGTGCGTAGAAAGTGATAAACTAAAATTTGACCTATCATTTAAGGCATTCAACCCTATATTCAAGAGGCGAGTGAAGTATAAAATATTGAGAATAGAAACCACTACAATTTTCCATACATACCTTGACCTTATAATATACAATGCATTTTAGGTAACACAACCTTATAGTATACAATGCATTTTAGGTAACAAAAATAATGTTATTAGTAGTATGAACCTAAAATAGATTATATTAAGGGCTAACATAGGTTAGCATATAACAACAAATCATAAACATAAACCAAAATCATAACCATAAACATCACACAAATTTGTGCACTAATGCAAAACAGTAAACAAACCTCTACACTAACTCATGAATACAAGAAATCCAAATAAGTACACACATAGTTATTATTCATTGTAAAAGAGTTGATAAACATCTTATAGCATTTTAGTACAATACATATGATATAAGTTCTCTCACATTATTTCCCTTTGCTATGTAATCGTGAGTATAAATATGTTTTCATCATGACAATATCATATTATTTGGGTACATAGGTTGGTGCATAAATATGTATGCATATTATTATGGGAATTTCTCTTTCATGTAACAAATAGCCTTACCTCGGTTGATTTTTTGTGGAGTAACATAATTTGTGCTAGAGTTTGGGAAATATTATGCATTTTCCTGATTTTGTTAATGGGTTCAACTCTTCTGTCAAAAAATACATGTAAGGTAAAAGAATAGGGATAATAACCACATGTATTGATATGGTCAAACTTTATCAAGGAACACTTCATGGTTGATTTAGTCCACTTTTATGATTGTTGGCGTATACAAAGTGTGAGAATCTCAATATTATTTTACATTATGGACTTATTCTTCATGTAAAAACTCTAGAAGGATAAAAAAATCTCATAAAAAGGAACCTTCATATGGGATTTGATAGTTTTGGATTGAAATTTGGATGGATTTGATTTAGATTTTATATTTTGGATTAGTTCAAATAGTTTTGGATCTTGGATTGGTTTTATTCTCTTCATAAAAAGGAATTCCCAATTTGGACCTTTATATCCACTTGCCCAATTTTCTTGTGGAGGTTTGAGGAGAACCTTTGTAGGAAGACATTTAAGAACTTTGAACTAGAAGAGTGTTGAATAGGAATGGAACCAAGGAGAAACGATTCGAGACCATCACACGTGACACCACTCAAAGGTATTGATTTGATGCAATCATTTATTATTTAAGAGAATATCCTTTCTCCACCCCCCATATTTACTTGCATTGGTTTAATGTTATTAACTTGAATGCTTTTCTTTCACTCATTGAATCTTGCAAGTAGATATAGAAGGGATTTTACATATTTTTTTGAGTGAGGTCTAGGGTTTTGATATTGTATAGTAGGGAAGGTGGTTTTTCTTGTCTTGTGTGCAAAAGTTTTAGAGCTAGACCTCCTCTTTTCTTTTCCACTTAAGGTTGGAAGATCTATCAAAAAGTGCAAATTAAAGGTTCCCCTATTCCCTTATTTACTTTGTTTCTTTCTTAGTAGAGCAAAACTTTATCTATCTTTCAATAGCCTTTCAATTAGTTAGTGGGATCTAGGCGTACCAATCATGTGAAAATTCTCATCAACATAATGGAGACTCAAATGGGGAGGAACTGTTGGATTACTGAGAGGGGAGGTGAATCAGTAATAGAGCAATCTAATCATTTTTAACCATATAATGCAAGTGTTATATCAATGTAGCATTATCATCCAATATTTGCAGATTAAATAAACAATGAACAAATGAACAATCATACACATACACAATACACCACTATTTTTATGTGGAAACCCAAAGTAGGAGAAAACCATGGAATGTTTTTTCTTATATGTCTTGAAGAATTACATTCATTGGAAGCACCAACTTCCTTTGTTTTCTAGCTGCAACTGGAAGGAGGCTCCAACCCCCTAGTTTCTCAGGATACAACCTGAGGGAAGCTCCAACTCCCCAATTCTCTGGATACAACTAGAAGGAGGATACAACCCCCTATGTTCTCTGAATACAACCAGAAGGTGGCTACAACCACCTGTCCTTGCCCTGTCCAACCGCCCTGACGTATAAGTAGAATGATGGAACCAGTGTCACACTATCACTGTGATATATATTGTTGTAAACCTGTACCAATCAACCTGCACTAAACAACCTCTACCAATAACCTGAACCATGCATCAACCATGCATCAACATGTACCTCAACCTGTACCATAAACAAGTGCATCAACCATGCACCCACCTGTACCTCAACCTCAACCAAAATCCCTCATCAATTTCATCATACAGATCTGATTTGTAACTCTGTAATAGACCTGGTGTATATGATCACATACCTACAAACCTTCCTTAACTTTAACAACAAGAGACTATCATTTTCATCAAACTTTACTTTGGTTTCACATGACTAGTTTTAGATTAGTCAACAACCCTAACTTGAAATAATCATAACTATGTACCTGTAATGAATAAATATCTGAAAATAGTACACAATGTTCTTCAGTGTTTTTTATGCAATTCCTCCAGGTGTCACTACTTGGTACCTCTCAGAAAAGGAGTTATAACAAAAATGGGATACCTTGTTGAATTCTGGCTTATTCTAAAGAGCGAACTTGTAGAGCATGCCCCTCGTGGAATATTTTTTGTATGGATCTGAAAATTGTACAAAAAATACTACATATTGTACTCTAACCAACACATTTGGTTTTACTGAATTTGGATCTGTTATGAAGAAGTTATGACGTTTTTACCCGAAACACATGTTTTAGACTATTTTTAGAACTAGCCACAAACCCTATTTTCCAAGAGTGTAACTCCAAAAATGTAATGAAAAATAAGATGATATTCGTACCACAACTACTTGGATATGTTTTCTCAATGGCCTCCCAATTTCACGGTCTGAATCATTCTAGAAGAAAAGTTATTGTGAAAATGGTGAGATGACCTGTAAATAACATAACTTAGAAAACATCATCAAAAGAATTTATCCTCCTTGAATTTCAGCCTTCTTTACTTCACCTTCCCTCTGAAATTCGGCTTAGATACCCTTTGGTTACCTCAGTCACTTGTAGATATTCAACATGCTCAAGTGTGATTGAAATGAGAGAGCCTTGCCTCTTATTTATACTTTCATGTAGCTTCCTTAAAAACATCTTCTAGACCACTTTGTCCACATAGTCACCTATGTCCAACTTTGCCCAATTTTCCACTTTTCCATATATACAATAGCCACTTGACTACTTAAACCATTTTCCTCATTTTAGGGTTAACCTTCTTATAACCACTTTCCATAATTAGAAAATTTTCCATTTACTTTATTATTTAAATAATCTTCCTTAACTTTGTCACTTCACTTTATTATTTAAATAATCCTTTTGGACTTTGTCACTTCACTTTATTATTTAAATAATCCTCTTTGACTTTGTCACTTCACTTTATTATTTAAATAATCCTATTTGACTTTGTCACTTCACTTTATTGTTTAAATAATCATCTTTGACTTTGTCACTTCACTTTATTATTTAAATAATTTATACTTTGCAAGTACTTTGACTTCTTTGACCTTTTGGGGCTTCAAGACAACAAATGAGGGTCCTCCAACTTCGCAAGGCCATAACTCTCAAACCGTGAGGAGTTATGTGACGTTCCACATGTTAGAATTGCAAATGCGGAAAACACAATTCACATATGATAATTAACAATCACACACAGATAAGAAACACATTGATTTCACGTGGTTCACCCAAACATTGGGCTACGTCCACCAAGCATAGGCATTTGTTGTCTTATTATTCAGATCATAGAGATTATAGCAAACTAGCAAGTTCTCACACTGTCTCTCTCTTTGCCTCTATGGGATTACTTGTATTTATATACATTTACAAGAAACTGATTATGAAATGTAATCCCTATCCATATTCTAACTTGGTCTATTTGGTTGTAACCAACGCAAAATAATAGGATCCAAATCCATCATTAGAGATATTCGTTGTCACCAAATCCCAACAATATCCACCTTGACAACAATTAACCTGATACCTTGCTCCTTCCTTTTGTTCATCACCTTTGCTGCAAGCCAAGAGAAGCCAAGAGAAGCCAAGCATCACTGCAACTTCTCTAATAAAACTGGTTTCGTGATCTTGCTTGTGTGACTTACACGAGTTTGGATTTCCTAAGGGGTCACTCCACCTGCAACATGTCTTCCACGACTATGTTGTGAGACATATTTAGTGATAGATCTCCTCCTATCCAAAACACCTGTAAAATATACATTACAATTATCACAGACCATCTCAATGTAACCATTATAGGTGACATTTGTGCTTCTCAAATGCTGATTCGCACCCATTTCACTACAACACCTTTATCTGTCACGTATCTGACAACATCATTAGCATGTGAAACATCTGGTCTTAACCATTTCATCACATACAACAAACCTCCTACTAAACTTACACGAGACATAACCTTTTATTCTTTATAGACATGACCTATGCTTGAAGAAAACTTATAATGGAAAGCAAGAGGGATAAAAAATGGTTTTACAATGTTCATATTGAACTCCAACCACAACTTACCATTACCATCTCTGTGTACTTCCATGCCCATAATTTTTTTTGCTGCTCCTTGATCCCTCATTTGAATTGTCCTGTCCACCTGAGTCATTTTCTTACTGATTTTATCCATGCTTCGGCTTGCATCGAACATATCATCAACAAATAACATCAAGACTGTGAATGTACTATAAACTGTTGGGTATGTGTTATATTCTTTGCACGAGTAGTAGTGTTTGAGTGCCTGCGCCAGGCGTGCAGGGGGGTTCGGGGGCAGCGCCCCCGAATTTTTTTTTTCGGGCCGACATATTTCCGAGACGACATATCACCGGGATGACATATTTCCGGGACCACATGATATTAGGTGGTTTTTCGGCACATGGTTTTTTGCCGATGGTTTTCTATTTCCGGTTAAGGAATTAGGGTTTTGGACTAATCCAGGTCATTGGGTTAGGGTTTTGGATGTCGCTGGATCCTATATGTATATTGTATTGTAAACAATGTAAAACAATGTATGAATATAATATATGCTGGTTTTCCCGGTTTGGGTTTCCAGGGGAAAAAACTCTATGTAATGTTTGTATTTGCCATTGTATCTTTTATGTTCTTTTCTGAATATCGGTTTGCAGTAGATATTGTACAAGGTTAGAATTTACATAAACTGTATAGTCATTCCTACCCTTTGAAAAATTCTGACTCACTATGAAGGATTCAAACCTCTTGTATATTTGCCTGGGTACTAATAGGCCATACAATGAATTATCTAGCATGCAAACAAATTTACCGATGCGATCTTGAATCAACCCTTTTGGTTGTTCCATACATACTATATCTTTGTCAATGATGACCTTGTGAGAAGTAGGATCCCACACACAACATCCCTTTATACCACCATCATAACTTGTAGAGATATAAAACAAGAAGGAATTCAGAAACAAAGATTTTAAGTCTGGAACTGATTTACCTCTTACCAGTACCTGCAATTATTTCTTGCTCTTATGACCTTGATGCTTCTACCATAAACAAGAAGATACATCTGTCACTTCATATTCCACTTCAGTACTCCCTTCCAGCTTATAAAGGTTATCAACCGTGTTGCCTTCATCACTACTAAACTACCTTTCAACAATGTGAGAGCTCCACCATGACCTGTATACTTATATCCACAAGAATCCAACACTCCCAATGAAATCAAATTTGATTTAAGATTAGGTACATATCTAACATCTATTAATTCCCTAACAATACCATCAAATATCATGATTCTAATACTTCCAACCCCAACAGTTTTATAGGGAATACCATTTCCCATAAACACTACACCTTTATCAACAGATTGTTAAGAAAAGAACCAATTTCTATGTGAGCACATGTGGTGGGAGGCACCTGAATCTAACTATCATTCTTCTTGATATTGTGAATTATTAGAAACGGATAAAACTTGATCAGTCATACTTGAATTTGTTACAACCAAATTTGTTTCCTTTGTAGAGTTTTCCTCGGATTCCTTTCTCTTCCAGCAATCTTTCTTGAGATGTCATGTTTTTCCACAGTACCAAGATTTTGCTTTACCCTTTCTATGTCTTGACTTAGATTGAGAAAAACTTCTCTCATTCTGCTCTTTAGTTCGACCTCTGACCAGCATCGCCTTTGAAGTTGAGGTTTCTTGACTAGATTTTCTCCTCATCTCCTCAGCGAACAAAGCTCCCACAACAGAGTCATAATCTAAAAAATCTATTGAGCTAAAGCTAATAGAGGTGACTAGATTATCCCAAGAATCAAGCAACGAACAAAATAGTGTAATAGCCTTATCTTCATCTTCAAATTTGACTTCCATACTAGTCAATTGAACTATAAGGGTATTAAAGGTATATAAATGGTCAGCAACTTTTGTACCTTCTTTCATCCACAAACTATACAACCGTCTCTTCAAGTAGATTTTGCTCGTCAAGGACTTCATCATATATAGACTTTCCAACTTGCTCCATAAGCCTGATGTTGTATCCTCTCCTACGATATTAAACAGAACATCATCCACCAAACATAAACGAATGGTACTAAGAGCTTTTGCATCCAGGTCTTCCCATTCCTCATTCGTCATGGTTGTTGGTTTCTTTGACTTGCCTGCCAATGATTTTTGCAACCCTTGTTGCACCAGTAAATCCTGCATCTTGAGCTTCCAGAACTCAAATTTGCTTTTACCGCTGAACTTTTCAACTTGAAACTTAGAACTCTGCATCTTAGTCATTAGCAAAAAATCTCCTAATGCCCAAATCACTTCTTATAATAACCAAAGCCTTTTAAATTTGGAGGATTAATAGTATTAACCCAAAATGTTTAATAAAAAGTTTAATTAAATAATCCTTTTTACCACCCTCACTTTTTATTAAAAAATAAAATTCACCCTTTTAATAAAAAGGAAAAACCTTTTTACAAAACATCCACCCACGTGACTTTACTTTAATCCCTCCACTTTTTTCATGTAAATATTTAATTACACATTCATAAACCTTCATACCTTAATCCCCTTTTAAAAGACCATACCTTAAATTCACACCATGCCTTAAATTCCTTTTACTCCATAAAAAAAAAAAAAATGTGAATAAATTAAGGGAGATCACAGCTTTTGTTTTAAAGGGAGTCATCGCACCTCATGATATACCTAGAGTGCGACGATCTTAAAAAGTCTCTGCACTGTTCCACACTCTTGGACTGCGACGATTCCAGGTTTTCAAATGTGCGTGAAGTTCTACTAGTATGACGTCGTACCCTTTCAGAGGAGGGACCTGCGGTGATGTTGAATTCGACGCACCTCTCACAGATTTCACTCATGCGGCTCCTTCGATAATTTGATGCTCCTCGAACCAACTCTGATACCACTTGTTAGAATTGCAAATGCGGAAAACACAATTCACATATGATAATTAACAATCACACACAGATAAGAAACACAGAGATTTCACGTGGTTCACCCAAAAGTTGGGCTACGTCCACCAAGCATAGGCATCAATTGTCTTATTATTCAGATCATGGAGATTACAACAGACTAGCAAGTTCTCACATTGTCTCTCTCTTTGCCTCTACAGGCTTACATGTATTTCTATACATTTACAAGAAACTGATTATTAAATGCAATCCCTATCCATATTCTAACTTGGTCTATTTGGTTGTAACCAATGCAGAATAATAGGATCCAAATCCATCATTAGAGGAATTCGTTGTCACCAAATCCCAACACCACATACCTCCAGAAATGACATGACATGTACTATCCATCTAGAATAGTCTTACCTGCAAATATATCAAAACACATACCATTATACATCAAACACATTTGGGTCCATTACCCAAACCTTTGTGCTACTAGAATTTGCTACCGGACTTTCTTCAAGGGTTGACATCAATGAAAACCAACCCAATTAATCAACATGAACTTCATTTGTTTTCCAATATCCTCTTTATATTAGATTTATGGGTTTTCACTATTTTGTTTATGACTATAGATTATATTCATCCAATATCTATGATAGCATAATCTTGTACTTGCGTTCCCTATCTTTCTTTTTATTTTTTATTTTTTGGGGGTTTTCTTTATATATGCACCTACAATTTATATATTTACCATACACATCACCCTTTGAGTGGAGTTTTTTTATCTACAAACTTCCTTAGATATTCCAATGGTTGGGTCACCAAAACGAATCTAAACTTAAAGCTACTACAACAAGCCTATGCTCAACTATGTGACTATATCTTTTGCATTTTTAATACTTTAACAAAAATAAAATACTCCAATATGATTCTTTAACCATAATGACATAAAAAAATAAATATAATATAAATGAACACACATTGGACAACAAAATTTACTCTGGAAACTCATATGAGAAAACCAATAAGGAATCAAGGATTGTGCCTTTCTACCCGCAATTTCATCCAATCGTCGATCTCTCTCCTGTGGATAGTTAGATCTCATTCCTATCGATATCTCTCAAGTGCTCATATCTTCGGTATTTAAATCTTTCGTGATGGATCATCTTCCTCATGGGAATACGATTTTTCCTCTCTACCATTCAAACCTGCATGCACGCTCAAACACATACACAATTAGATTCATGGGTGAGACAAATTTGTATATACAACAACATGATTTAAACCGAGGTAAAATGCGTCTAGGCATAAATACATGAAACACTTAATTTTCTATTAATATTCGAGCTCAATATTACAAGGTCGGCCTCATGGGCCTGGCCTGGCCTGACCTTCTTCTCGGCTTGTTTGATTTTACATGGTGGCCACCTCTTGTTGCACTAGAAGGATTACATATAAATAAGAATGGATATGAGGATCAGATAATCTCAGATCCGATCCTCGATCTATCCCTAGAAACATCATACTTAATACAATGATTAGATGCTAATAATCAACAAACCCTATCAAGTTTACACAAAGTTTGAGGTAAAATCGTCTCCTCTTGCCACCCTACATTCAGGTATTCGCCTTCTGGAATCTTGGAGATTTCGAATTTGGTTTAGGGGGGTTTTCGCTCCTGCATCATGAACCATTTACTAAAATTAGGTTTAGGTTTATGATTTTGAAACCTTCTTGGAACCTTCATGATTCTTCTATAAGTCTCTAATGGATTCCCACATGTTACTAACTCCCCATATACAAATTATGGTGACCTAACATAGTCATTACTTATACTTGTTGGGAATATAGAGGATTTACCATGTGGGTCTATTTTTTCAGTGTTTAGGTTATGACCCAAACTTGCCCAAACCCATATTAAATGCAATATTCCATTATATAAAGCATCTATTAAGTCATATGGTAACTATGTAGATCCATTTTGTATCATCCCTCTCCATTTGGGAGGCTTTTGGTCTCCAAAATATTTAGTTTAAAAAGATATGAGGAAACAATTCCTCAACTTTCTCATTGGAGTATCATTTAGCCTTGGTTGGTAGTTGATCTTTCAATCCCACTTGCTAAAGTTCTCATTCACCCTTGTTGGTTATGTTGATCTTCTTTTGTAGAACTATGTTCTCTAGTAATTATTCTTGTGCATTTGGTGCCAAACCTTCTATGGAAGGTAAGACTTAGACTTATAAGGAATGAATGACCATGTCTTCTATCTTTTTTATAATGGATATTAGAATATAAAATAAAAAGTAGTACAATATTACTATGAAGATGTGAGACACTATGGTATACTACCAATCTTCTTCAAATGAATTCTCTCTCTCTACTATGTTAGCATCTCCTCCGCACTCTTACTCATACTATGGAATACCTGGTGGCTAATGAAAACTGAACTCTTTCCTTTCCTTCTACTAATATTTTCATAGCTAGAATTAGGGCTAGGTTTATGGTTTTGAAACCCTCTTGGAACATCCATGATTCTTCTATAAGTCTCTAGTGGGTTTCCACACATTACTAACTCCCCATATTTGAATTAAGGTGAGCTAACATATTCTCCACTTAGACCTATGGGGAATATTTGGACCGTTACCTTCTTGGGACCATAAATTTCACATATGAACTCTATTTTATGAAAATGAACCATTTTTGGAAATATATCAACCAATAGAATGAGAAAAAATATCTCAAGACCTAAATACTTGATCTTAAGTACCCCAAATTTCACTTCTTTGGATTTAATTGGAGGATTTACCATTTTGGTCCAATGGTGAAATGTTTAGGTTCTAAACCAAATTGATCCCAAATGCAATATTGCTTTCCTAAAGAATCAGTTAAGTTATATGGTAACTATGTAGATCCATTTTGGATCATCCCTCCCCATTTCAGGAGGCTTTCAGTCTCCAAAAGATTTAGTTTTGAGGGAGAAGAGGAAACAATTTGTCAACTTTCTCCTTGGAGTATCATTTAGCCTTGGTTGGTAGCTGACCCTTCAATCCCACCTACTAAAGTTCTTGTCGACCTTCTTGGTTATTCTGGTATTTTTTTGTAGAACTATGTCCTCTACTAATTATTCATGTGCATATGGTGCCAAACCTTCTATGAAAGGTAAGACTTGGACTTACAAGGAATGCATAATTGTACCTTCCATCTTATTTTATAATGGAGATTACAATACATAATACAAAACAATACAAGAAATTCTCAAGGATTTCTGCTCTAGTACATGTACGCCTACTAACACTGACAAAACAAAGGTTATGATAATTAAATCCAAAATATCACTTACATTAATTTTGTGTATGAAAACAACAGCTTGGAGGAAGTGACTTCATACAAATATCTTAGAATCAATCTATATCACAAGCTTAATTGGGGTTATAACATTGAGGAAAAGACAAATAGAGGGTGGAAAGCTTATTATGGACTTGAAAATAGTTGTAAATTAGTGGACCTTTGGCTATGGGATAAGAAGAAACTCCTATTTGAGACTCGTCACTCCTATTATCTTATATGGTTGTGAAGTTTGAGGCTACAATATCTCTAGATAATATTGGATAAA
>ML808999.1:22232-68684 GCA_009831015.1 Picea engelmannii
CACCATCATAATGACCAAAATCATGGGTAACAGAGTGAATGAGAACAAAGCTACTCTATCTGAGTTTTTAGAGACAACCCTTTGAACCCCTTGTCAACGCACTCCTTGTGGACAATTCGATTGCACTCCTTGCAGGAACTCTGGCTCAGATAGAGAAACAATTGAAACTCATTTCTCTTACTCTCCCTCTCTCAGATTTCAAACATTCAACAAGAAATCATTCATACATAGCATAAAATCAAATGTACAGTAGAAAGAGTAAAATAACCATGAACATAACATTTAATATACATACACAGAGAACAAACATGACACCATGAATTTGAATCAAATCTCTCTCTATTAATTCAAATCTTTGTACATGGAGTCTGCTACACAGTTCTCTGCTTCTCCTCTATGCTCTTCACACTCTAATCTTCATAATCATGTTACAGTACACAATGAGGGTGTCTATATCCTGTTTCCCTCTTGCACTCTAAAACTGTCTAATCTAACATTCAATTCTATCTACCTCCATTAACTACTATAAATGCCTTCTACCTACTAAGGACGAGAGTGAATCGCTCAAGGTCCGATTACATTTTACAAGGGCACTCCTTCTTAATGCTTCATTAATATTTTAAGACATTTTCAAAATTTGTGTTGGGAGCTTTTCCAACTGTCTTTGGACTCTGCATTGGCTCGCTTGAGATGCTCCTGCATCAAGTTGAGTTGGCTCATCTCCCAATTCTGGTTCTCCCGACACAGTGGAAATTGCGCGGCTGGACTGTAGGGCCTGTCGTACCCCTTGGAGTTCAGTCTCAATTCGATCATACATATCCTCTTTCTTTACTTGTTTTTTGTTTGCTATTTCTAGCGAATCATCTTGCAGGGCTACTATGAGGAAGTCGAAGTAATCGAAGGTGAGGACATTCTGCATCTTGTTCATGGTGGCCTTTTATTTCTTCTGGGAGGAAGGTTTAAGAGGCAAACGTTTCCTCTTCTTCAAGGGATCAACCTCATCTCCTTGCTTCTGTTCGACTTCTTTGTCATCTAACTCTTCGCCATCACCTCCTTTCTCTGGTGATATGGAAGCAGTCTTCACAGATGCATTGTCTAATCCTTGGACCTCTTCGGTCTTCTTTGTCTTGCTGGGTTTGGGTGTATCCTACACTATTTCTGGGTTGTCGATGTCGGATATCTCTGCAGGGTCTACTGGAATAATGAGGTCTGCCGACTAGTCCTTAGTGATCTCCTCCAAGTCCTCCTCCATCAACTTATAGTAGGATTGAATATGTTTCTTGTGTTCTTCGGTGCACACTGTGATGTAAATAAAATGCCAATCTCTGTTGAAATTCATCAAAGGCCTGAACCGGTGTAGAGTGTTCAGAGTCATGCAAGGCTCAGACTATATGGCTATCTTCAGCTGATTGTAGTAGGCATGAAAAATAACATTTGATTGCCACTGTTTATTCATATCGCTTGAATACGACAATGTACTGAACTTCGCGACCAACGGTTCAAATGGCTCGATGTCTAGGAAGGTCTCACCTTCTAGATTCTCCCAGGAAATAAAATCTATAAGGATCAAGAGCTATCTGAAATGAAACTCATATCCTTGATCCTGTTCTTCTCTGCAGTCGAGTTCCAACTAGTTCCTAGGTACTTCACCCAATTCATCTGAAGGCCTTCCACGCACTTCCCTGCGAGGTCGACTGCAAAACCAGTGACTTGGGTAGGTCAGTTCTTGCGTACTAACTTCCCTGCAATCAACTCACAGGAGAGGCACACTACGCCACTCTGGATAGAATCTACCTTGTAGCCTCGCGTTCCCTTCTTGACATCGCCATAAGTGTCCTTGATCTTCTGTGCTAGAGCACGATCCATGGATTTTCCGGGGTAAAACTCTTGTGGATCAGTTCCTTGCATACTCAAGCCCATGATACAATTGATCAACTTCGGATCAACTGTTATACGATGGTTTAGCCACAAATATCCACCATGGTAACAAGAAAGAAAGAACTTGACACAAGCATTGACTTCCTGGTGTCTACCAAAGTGGGGAATCTTCATGACGTTCAACAAGGTGGACTACGTGAGGTTCATAGTCCACGACTGGGGGATTATCTTGGAATTCTTCCTGTTAGTTCTGGTCAGGTACTTATGTGGGGTGATCATGTTATAGACTTTGCGATCTCTGAGGTTGAAGTCACTAAACTTCAACGCTACAATCTTATCTTGGTCTGCTCGAACTGCGTGTATCCCCTTTGGGAGGTATGCCGTAACCAAGGTGTATTCGAAATCTCTGGGCATGCTATCTCAATTTACTGCACCGCTCAGAGGTGGAATATAGGCAGGTAATATAGTCGAGATCAATTTGGCATTCGCTAGATCATCCCTGTGCTTGGTTCACTTTTCATCTGATGGTCGGGATGGTCCGACTCTATGAGCAGTGGATGTAGAGGCTGGAAATCCTCTCATCGACGATGCTTGTACACCTATAGACATCGACATGACTCTTTTAGTCATGAGGTTGATCATAACTTCTTCAACAACTTTCTCTGCAGCACTCAACTCATCCAACATACACACTCGGGGTTAACAATCTCGGGTTTGGGGAGTAACTTAGATACTAAAATAGAATAGACAACAAGAGTGCGATGATAACTGTATAAAATCAACTTGGTTTGCAGGCTCAAACTCTCAGTTGGAAAAAGTGTTCTCGGTGCATGGTGCAATGGGATAAATAGGTAACTCATCAACAGGTCGCTTGAAACGGTTATGAAACCTTCATTAACTATGTTCTGTCCATTATGGTGCGATCCCAACTGTTGAATGGTGAGATGTCTCTCCATAAATGTCTTTCTACATGTTAAGAGTGTTGGTCTAACGGTTATAATGTCCCCAACGGCTATATTGCTTCACCATTACAAAGTTCCATGTGTCGTTGTTATGATATCCCAACGAAGTTCCAACTTTGCAAATTTTCCTTCTGCAAGGTTCCCTCTGGAACCTTCTACAACTTGTTGATCTTATATCTCTTCTTACTTAGCTTTCTAGCCTTCTTCCTAGTGAGATTCATCTCAGTATGCCTTTTTCCATTCTGATTCTTATCTTCTTTTGGCATAGTTACTTCATGTTGTTGATATTCTTTCCTAAGATTCGAGGGTGATCCTTCTTCTTTATCTAGAATAGGTACTTCAATCTTCTGTGGGTATTCTAGTGTTCTTGCAACTTCGACATCTRGGTCTTTGGTGTTAAATAGMTTCGATATGTTCTTCTATTCTTCATTTAAGTGTGTGATCCTTCTAGTCATGAATTMTTTTAACTCTTGCTTCTTCTGCTCTAAAAATTCTTCTTCTTCTTGCCTTCTGGCTTGATCTCTTTCAATCCAAGGTTTTCCTAGTAGCATGGTAAATGGGGCGTTGTTCTCAATAAATTTAATAATCTCAAAATCTTCCTCTGKCATAGTCCCATTGGCATTCATAGATATCTGGGTCTTCTACAACTATAGCAGAGGGTTAATCCTCTCTTTCTTTTAAATGATTCCCAACTCTTTTTATGYTGCGCGCTAGGGTCATAGTAGCTAACCTRCAAACATTTCTTTCTAGGATCCTGCATCCACTTGTTAGTCCAGACATTCTTTCTATGGATAGGTATAACATATMTTTCACTATTCTTATCAGATCTACGCATATCAAACCTTCTTTCATCTATTAGTGCCCTAGTTTTCAAGCTAGGACAAACTCTATCAAACATACCTAGATCCATACTTTAGAAACAAAATTTTCCACTTATCTTACTTCTACAGAGCAGAAAGCTTTCAGATCTAGAAATTTTCACTATTCTTACATTTATCAGAGCACATAGCTTACAGATATTACCTATTTTAATAAAACATTCTCACTTTTACTTTTCTCAGAGCACAAAGCTTTCAGATCTTGCCTATTTTAATAAAAAATTCTCACTTTTACTTTTCTCATAACACAAAGCTTTCAGATCTTACCTCTTTTCTTTAGATCAAGCTTCTTTTCCTTAGCACAGAGCTTGTCAAACTAAGTAGAGTACTGCGCACTAGAGAAACATATCTACACATAGAGCTTTCACAATTTTAGGTCATATCATTGCACAAAGATTCTTCTTCCTTAGTTCCCAGCAATTACAATTTCAGGTCCCGATAATGGAACATTTGTTGGCACATGGGCAGACCCAGGGTTCAACATTACAACAACGCACCAACAAAACCTGAAGAACCGACCCTTTCGGCAACACCTTCAAAGCAGATGAAGTCTCACCCGAGGTAGAGGAAGGGATGGTTGTAGGACTCAGGTGTCTGCAACCTTAGCTAGGACACAGATATGTGATTATAATACTTAATAGAGCACTTAGCACCGTCAGTTCATCAATATTTAACCAATATCTACTTTGCAGATAAAATAGATCATCGCAACATTCACCCAGATATAATGTATCTAAGCACTTAGCATAAAGAAATAGATTAGATCTAGCATATTTGAGCACTAAGCAATTTCACATAGGTCAGATATGGCATCCAGGGTCATCATAAGCACAAAGAACAAACATATCTATCTATCTATATCAAAGCACTTAGAAAGTAAAGACATAAACACATCAGAACATCACACAGAGAAGAATAACATAGTATTTACGTGATTCAACCCCACCTTAGGGCTATGTCCACCAACTCTTCTTCTTTATTAGCTTCAATCAGTCATCTACATGCACAGATCCACAAAAACCCTAATATACATAGGACAAGAGGTTTGTGCGCACCTTTCTAGATCCTTCTTCCCTGAGCTAGGTCTAGCACAAATCCTTTCACAGTTTGTTACAACCACTTGCACTTAGCTCTACAAGTTTCTCACAATATGCACAAAGCATATACAAACCATACTTGCACTTAACACTTAGCTTATCGGCCCTACTACATATGTCACCTAGATACTTATTTATACTTTACAAAATAGGCCTAAACATGGGTAAACCCATGGACCAACATCCCATATCTGTTACATAATCCAAAATCCCAAAAAGGACCCAAAAAGGGGCCAAGATCCCACGATCTCTGCTTCATCTTGCGCTCCGTATTCGACAAGCTGTCGAATTCCCAAAATAGGTCAAACTTGACCAAGGATCTCACAAAACTTGGGCAAGGGCCAAAAACAGGGCTTCCTTGTTCTTAGTTAGGGATGTAGAAAGAAATACATTTAACATAGTAGTGGCAGATGAGGATAAAGTGTCTAAAATAAAGTTGCACTATGAGAAGATTAATGCCCTAGACAAGGTAAGGTTCCACAGAAACACCAGTGACATGCTATATTCAAACTACCTGAGCCTATGTATGAGGGTTTAAATATTAATAACTCATGCACTTAAATTAGATGGATAATTGAAGTAGGAGAAAGCATCTAGCAAAGCCTGGAAAACCCAAGTAAAAAGATTGGAATCTAAAGGCCCTCAAGGGGTAAATGACTCTTTAGATGAGAAAGAGAAGATGATCCAAAGCCTAAAGAAGAAGCTGAAGATGTCCACCACATAACATCCATAGACAACAAAGTTATCTACTCTATAGAAAGAAAAGGAGACATTGAGACAAGAAGAACTAAATTACAAAGCTAAAGTGTTGCAGCTAGAGAAGGAAAAAGAGAGTTGGGCATGAGGATAGGAAAGAAAATCAGACATGGTTGTCGTTGTATTTTATAATACAGAAACTGGATCAAGCACTAATGGATTGGTTTAGGCTATGTCCCAAGTAAGCTTAAAGACAAGGGAGATCAAGAGCCTTAAGGAGATCATAGAAAATCTGCAGCAAGATATGAAAATGAAGGAAGAAAAGATGGCCCAATTTCAAAAGGATAATCAAGATTTGAAAGAGAGGATGAACAAGATGAAGATGAGGTTGAAGGGAAAAGTATTGTTTCAAGGAGATAAACATGTACTCTGGGATTCTATTGCTATTGAAGCTGCTAAATCCAGAGTTTATCTGAATTTTATAAATGACAAAGACAACATGGCTATCATTGCCCGAAATAGATGTACTGTTATTAATGAAACAGTGGTGAAAAAACCCTCAGAATGGGCCCAAAACGCTATTGATTTGTTGAATTTTTTGCCCACTACCGATCTTCAGACCATTGGGGTAAATGAAAGAATTACACTGATCATTTGGGCCAAGAGGATCATTGCTAAACACAATTTCCTCAAATCAGTTCAAACCAAAGCTATGCAAATGGAACAGAGTATACAAGAGTTTAGAGATACATTTGAACAATTGTTTATCAAGGGCCTCCCACCATTTTGGGATGGTAAAGAAAAATTATACAATAAAGAGGAATACAATTCTCTCCTCACTTAGTGCAGAATGGATCATTCAAAATTTGAAGGCCTAGAAGAGAACTTGAAGGGCCCCAATTTGGTGGAATATTTGGCTGCAGACTTTGAGATTTTGAATCGGTTCAAGACAATGAAGACTGAGTTGCCAACTATGTCTTATGCTACCTGCATTCACTTGGAGATTCTGATAAAGGAGATTATGGATTACGATATTCCTTCTGACTCACAATGGAAGGAGAGCGTACGATTAGGCAAGCTGAAATACAATTTTCTAGGGACCAGTAACTAACCTCTAGGTGTCACCAAACTGGCAAGTTCGACAGGGAATCACAACAAGACAAATGGTGCAAAGGAATTCGAGTAGTTAGAGAGATCCATCCTTAGCCTATGAAAAAAAATTTGTTTAATCATTGTAAATTGGTTCATATGCCGAGACTATCAGTTGAAATTATTATAGTCAGTTTTTGAAGATGAAATGTTTCGGTTTCAACCATTGTAATCGAATTGTATAAGTACTAGAAATTATGAATGAATTAATGTTGGCAGAAGTGAAAGGTCACCTTCTTAGTTGTTTTGAACTACATTGTAATTTTCTGGAGCTGAATTGAATACATATACATAATCTATTGAAGTCTCTATGAAAAGATTCTAATGGTGGTGATATGAGTTTTGTCTTCTCTCATCGTATGTATTTCCTACATTCTTTATTTCCATTTTCACTGTCTTATGTTTAAATTGGATAGTTAAAAGATCACAATTCATCTTGTGATGCTCTCGGCTTAAGCACTTTAAACTGTGTGAATTTCCTCTTAACTAATTCAGAATTCATTTCAGTAATGCTCTGATGTAGTTATTTGTTTTCTCTTTCTTCTTACACTATGCTTAAACTCAATTAACAACTCAGATTCATTGCCTCATTTAGCCTTTATCCTCTGTAGATTTCTACCGGCCAGTTATTGTTTTCCTTCTCTTTCAAAATTTAGACTCCATAGCCCTAAGAGTCTCTCCCCTTCTTTGCTAGCAAACTTTATAAAAACCCCCAAAACAAAGAAAACCTAGCCATTGATTGCCAAAGATATATCAAGTGACACGAGAGAGCTCTCCTTGAGTTGAGAAGGCTAGTGACCAGCACTAAAGTAGGTTGAAATAGTTACCTCTGTCATTTATCTATCAACCAGACAAAATTTATAGAGTGTTAACATTCTGGCGTCGTTGCTAGGGACAAAATTGAAAAATCTTCCCTGGGAAAAATGACTTTAAATATTTAGTTTGATCCCTGAGGGTGACAGTGGATCAAATACCTTATTGGATGAGATTATATTTTCCCTAGTGACTCCGTTACCAAAATACCAGTTGCACCAAACAATGTGAGATAGAAATCCTGGCTCCTAAGAAAATTCACACTAGGAGCAACCCAGACCTAGAAGCTGCAATCCTTGTGTCTGACCCTGAAAAGATTGTACGCAAAAGAAAAAAAAATCCAGTAACCCCAGTGTTGTGTCCATACCAACATATGTCCTTTCCCAAGGATGGAGTGACTAGCATTGAAGACCTTGAGTTTGATGTGAAATTTGAGCAAGCCCTATTCAGAACTAAGTATGGATCTTGTTTAAGCGAGACCATCTTTAACGAAAAGAGATTCCAATATTTGATTTTAGCCACATCTTACAGGCCTATATTGATCCCCTCTCAATACCAACAGCCATTATGATCCCTCACAACAACTATGACAGCCATATTCCCCCCCCTCATACTGCCTTCTCAACTACATGATCTACCTCAATATTATAACCTAAGGATCAAACTATATGATGTTGAAGGTAACATATGAGCTCAGAAGCATCTAGACTAGTTTAATGATTTCATAGACTTGGAAGAGGTGGACTTTGAAGATGTGAAAATGAGGCTTTTTACACAAAGTCTTCTAGGATAAGTGAAGAAGTGGTTCAGAGCCCTTCCACTAGCTAGTATCGCAGATTTCAAGGCCTTTGAAACAAGCTTCCTTGCAAAATTGGGAGATAAGAAAAACCCCCTTCAGTTGTTGACCTAGTACAACAACATGAGAGATCAAATGACGAAACAGTGCATGAGTTTTCAGTCAGATTCATGAAGGTCTATAATGCGATTCCTGCTAAGGTAAAATGCCTCCCTAAAGCTGCTCAGCTCAAATATGTTGATTCTTTTGAAAGTGACTTTACTTTATTATTAAGAGAACAAATATCTTCCACATTGGATGATATGATGACCGATGCCATAGAAGTTGAAGTGAACCTAATGGATTTAGGGAAGATGAAAACTAATTCTGGAAGGGACATAAATAGAACTCAGGATAAAGCATAACCTTCAACATCACAAACATCAGAAGAAAGGTTTGAAGCAATGATGAGAAACATGGAGAGAATCATGGAAAGAATGACTCTGGGTAATAGGTCTAACCCTAGAGAACAGGCTGATGGTCCACCCAGAAATACGAGGAGACCAGTGATCCCACAAAATATACAAAGAGAGAAAAGGAATCATGGAAATTAGGGGAACCAAGAAAATCAAGCAGATCAGGTGAATCAGGGAAATCGAGGAAATCAAGGAAATCAGGGGGATCAACAAATAAGGACTCCTTTTAAAAATAATTATATAGATGAAAATTATGATGGATATTTTGAAGACAACATGAACTGCTATGATGATAAAGAAACATAAGTGTTTTTTACTAAAGAAGAACACGACCAGTTCATGGATGCAAGTGAGATCTTTTTGCAATATGAAGAGGAAAGGCGGTCAGTAGAAACGAAAGATTACCAAATAGGATTGAAAAATTCCATCATGCAATTCCAAAGACAATACAAGATTCAAAATCAAAGGGTACCTCCAAACCCTCCAAAGGGAAACCCCACCAAAGAATCTCAAAGTAACATACCTTCTTCAAGTCAGCCTAAAAAATATTCTTCTGCAAAGGATTCAGCTACAAAAGACTCTACTGCGAAGGATTCTGCTGCAAAGGGTACTGTGGACAAAGGAAAGTAGAAAGAAGAACCCCATAAGAGAATATTGGGGGCAAGGAAAGAAACGATCACCAAAGAGGTAGAGAAGACTTCATCCTCTTTTAATTTTGAAAGTGAGATGGCTAAGATCAAAATTTTTGTACCATTTAATGAATTAATCAAGAATAGTGAATATAGAAATCAGATCATCAATATGCTTAAAAAAGAACAGGCTATTGATAGCTTGAACATACAAGATGACCACCCTGCCATCTTATTTGGACCAAGAGTAGAATAAAATGGTGATAACAAAGAAGTTCCCCCTTTCTATGTTAGCATGAAAGTCCATGATATGACTCTACACAATGCCATGTTGGATTCAGGGGCATCTCATAACCTAATGCCCAAAGTGGTCATCGACCAACTAGGTTTGGACATCACCAGGCCTTACAAAGACTTGTTCTCTTTCGATTCCAGGAAGGTGAAATGCCTAGGTCTTATCAAAGATCTGGTGGTATATTTGGCACATATTCTAGCAAAGAACATGGTCATGGATGTAGTAGTGGTTAACATCCCTCCCAAATTTGGCATGTTGTTGTCAAGATCTTGGGCTGAAAAATTAAAAGGAACCCTCTAGATGGACATGTCATATGCCACCATCCCTGTTTTCTATCAAGACAGAAGGTTGTTCATAGAAGTTTTTCTCAAATACATGGTCAGCAACAAGTCACAACTGAGTAATCAGTGCATCTAATCTGTAGAAATCGAGTTGGGATCTTCCATTTTCTTCAATGACCTGTGTTGTGAAGAAGAATAACATGAAATCGATGTGACCAAGAAATCTGATAAATAGGTTGAGAAGTATTCAAAGAAGCAGGACGAAGCAAAAGATCAGATATGGAAGATGAGTTTTGATGGAGCTGCCTGCAGAGAAGGAGCGAGAGATGGTGTTTGGATCAATCATACCAAAGGAGATTCAAATTTATGTTCTTATAAGCTTGTTTTTGAATGCACAAATAACATGGCTGAATATGAAGCATTAGTATTGGGGTTAAAGGTCTTGAAAGAATTGGGTGCCGAAAGAATTGTTGTACATGGAGACTCTGAGCTAATTATAAATAAAATCAAAGGCATATACCAAGAAAAACACCCCAGACTGAGGGCTTATAGAAATCTGGTACTAGACCTCCTTGAGAAGTTTCCAGAATGTAATCTTTTAGAAATTCTAGGAGAACATAATCAGGTCACTGATGCCTTGGCTACTTCAACATAAGTTTTCAAAGTTCTAATTTTCACTGAAAAAAGCTACAAGGTTGAGGTCAAGTACAAGCTGGCAGTACCAAATAATATGAAGCACTGGCAAGTTTTCAAGGATGACAAACAGATAGAAAGCTTCCTCAATATGGAGAATGAGTTTGAAAATTTGAACATTGATGATGAATATTGTGATGATGAGGTGGATGCAACTAATTTCACAAAGGAGGGATATTTTTACAATCAGATTGCAGGTAGAGATATCGTTCAACTAAAGAGGAACATCATTCCCAAGGGTCTGGTCCCATTGGAGAAACTCTTTGATAATAATGATATGGCCAGAAGTCCAAAGATTATAGTAAATGAAAGGGATGTAGAAGATTGCAATATTGGGACCCTAGAGGATCCAAAGATCGTTAAGTTGTCCAAAAAGCTTAACCCTGAAGTCAAGGAGAGATACGTAAAATTTATGAAAAAGTTCCATGATGTTTTTGCTTGGAGCTATCATGATTTGAAAGTCTACGACACAAGTATAATTCATCATGTTATCCCAATCAAAGAAGATCACAATCCATTCAAACAAAAATTGAGAAGGATAAATCCTTTGTTGCTACCCCTGATTAAGAAATAAGTAAAGAAGCTATTTGAAGCCAAAATCATAGTGTCCCTGAGATTTTCCAAATGAGTGGAAAATCTGGTGCTAGTTAGAAAGAAGAGTGGAAAAATCCGGTTGTGTGTGGATTTCAGAAATCTGAACAAAGTATCTCTAAAATACCATTACCCATTGCCTAATATGGATCATTTTTTACAGAAGGTGGTGGGTTCTCAGAATATGTCAATGTTATATGGCTTCTCAGGATACAATCAAATTATGGTGCACCCTGACGATCATGAAAATATGACATTTACCACACCATGGGGTACATTTATGTATGCCAAGATGCCTTTTGGGCTTATGAATGCAGGGGAGACATTTCAAAGAGATATGGATATAGATTTTGTTGATGAAAAATAAAAATTGATTGTTATATACCTTAATGACATCACTATGTATTCTGCCTTAGATGAAGAACACCTCAAGCATCTTAGAAGGGTGTTTCAAAAATGTAGAAAGTTTGGAATCTCGTTGAATCCTAAAAAGTCAAATTTCGCCATGGAAGAAGGAAAGTTTTTGGGTCACATTATTTGAAAAGAAGGGATAAAGTTAGATCCCAGTGGAGTTGAGGGAATCTTGAAAATTGGCATACCTAGAAGTAAAAAAGAGGTTCAATCTTTCCTGGGGAAAGTAAATTTTCTGAGAAGGTTTATCCCAAATTTGGCCGAAATCATAAAACACATCACCAACATGCTCAAGAAGGGAAATGAAATAAAGTGGATTCCTGAAGAAAGAAAATCCTTTGAAGACATCAAAGTGGCATTGACCAAGGCCCAAATACTTGCAATTCCTAATTTTGAGAAGGATTTCATATTGTTCTCTTTCACCTCATAACACACAATTGTTGGTGTTTTACTCCAGAAAGATGACCAGAATTTTGGGAAACCCATAGCATATTACAACAAGACATTGAGGGATTCTCCTTTGAAATATGACATCATGGAGAAGAAAGCATATGCTCTAGTTAAAGCCTTTAAATAATTTAGAGTTTACATCCTACATTCCCATACTACTGCTTATTTACCCAACAACTCAGTGAAAGACATCTTAACCCAACTCGATCCTGAAGGAAAGAGGGGAAAGTGGATAGCCGTGCTGTTAGAATACAACCTTGAGATCAAACCCACCAAGTTGATCAAAGGATAGGGGCTTGAGAAGCTTATGACACAGATGAATTGTGAACTCTTAGGAATAAATTTCATTACAGACCTATCAGAAGGCGTAGAAGAAGAAAGGACTCCTCAAATATCCTAGAAATTTCTTGACTCCACATGGTATGCATATATCATCTTTGTGTTGAAAAATTTGCAGGCTCCTCCTGAATTCAGTAAAACAAAGGCCAAATTTTTGAAACTAAAAGCAAAAAAAATTTGTATAGTGAATGGATATTTGTATTGGAGAGAACCAGGGGGAATTTTGTTAAGCTGTTTGATAGAAGGAGAAGTAGAAAAAACTATCAAAGAGTTCCATAAGGGTATCTGTGGAGGTCATCATTATTGGAAGACAACTATGCATAAGATTTTGAGGCTGGGTTCTATTGGCCCAACATTTTTCCTGATGTCTATAAAGAGGTTTCAAAATGGCATGAATGTCATATTTTTTATGGAAAAGGAAAATTGCAACCTCTACCTTTGAAACCCATTTTTTTCGAAGATCCTTTCAGACAGTGGGGCCTCAATTTTATAGGGGAAATACATCCACAATCCTCAACCCAACACAGGTGGATTCTGAAAAAAAATAATTATTTTACTAAGTGGACTGAGGCAGTTCCCACCAGGCAGGCAAGAGATGATGTTATCATCCGGTTTTTAGAAGAAAATATTATATCCAGGTTCGGGTGCCCAACTAAGATCATAACAGACAATGAAACAAATTTCAAGTCCAAGAAAATAGAAAAATGATACAGTGATTACAATATCACCCTTGGTAATTCTACATCATAATACCCTCAAGGAAATGGGTTGGATGAGTCTTCGAATAAAATCATAGTCAGAATCATCAAAAAACTATTGCAAGAGAATAAAAAGGCATGGCATAGAAAGCTCATCCATGCACTGTGGGCTGACAGAATATCCCCAAAAATATCCATTGCCACGTCCCCTTTATAGATCGTCTATGGAATTGAAGCAATTTTTCCTACTACATTGGGGTTTCCAGTAATGAGATTGTTGCAGGAGCAAGATGCAGAAACAGATGCCACACGAAGAAGGAAGGATGAACTCACCAGTATACAACAAACCAAAGAAAAATATTTTGACAATACTCAACTGAGCCAAGACAAGATCAAAGAGGCTTTCAACAGACATACCAAGGTGGATGACTTTGAACCATGAGACTTGTTACTAAAATGGGATGCCAGAAACGAAGATAAGGGAAAACATGGGAAATTTGATCACCTATGGCTGGGCCCATTCAAAATTGCAACATACCATGGGAGCAATGCCTACTTACTACAGGTGAGTAATGGAGACATCATTGGAGGAGGTTCTGTGAATGGCAGGTTCCTCAAGCATTACATTGTTCAAACAATCATCACCCCACCCATTCATTGTACATAATCATTTTTACATTTTCTTTCCACATAAATAAGTTGGAATAAAAGAGGCATAGTTGAAGCCCTAGGTGAAGGCCCTGAGATATGTTGGGTCAATTTTGAGTTTTTGAATAAAGACTAGTGGATTCATATCACATGGATAAGTCACAGCCCAATGGATAGGCACTAGGTCTACATTTCTTTTCTACCTCGCAGGGAGGATAGAATCCCCAGTTAGAGCCTATGTTATCACCATAACATTCTTGGATGGAATCCAAGTTTCAGATTTAGCGAGGTGTGATAGTTTGGAGGACTAGGTTACATATAGCAGAGAAGGGCCAATATAGCAGAGGCATGGAAGTTGATGGGACCCAACAGACCATAGATATTGAGCAACCCAGATCGATGGCCAGGATACATATCAGGCGATGAAGTAGCGTGGAAGATAATTGTTCAAGGGCAGGTCGGGGAAAATACAATGGTTTCATTTCGCAGACACTTGGGGCCACCAGAGGCATATAGGGGCGAAAAGTGGTCTACACGAAACCATTTTGCCTCACCCACGATATCGAAAAGCACATATAAAAGGAGGCCCTTGGTCATTATTTTATGATATTTCAAAGCATTCAAACGTTTGAAATTTGGCGCAAACGCTCCATTCGAAACTGAATCTCATTAGTGAACCATATTTGCGCATTCTCTGTCAATTCACAAGTATTTTTCATCATGGCCATGAACCCTGTCATTTTATCCATAATAGAGCAGGAACCATCCTCTAAATAGGAAGCCCTAATTGACAGGGACTCTGATGTATTTGACACAGAAATAACAGTCTCACCCATTTCCGTGTCTAGGGCCAATTTGCTAGACAATGTTGGAAAACAAATACCCTTCCTCGAAGCAATCCAAGCTTCCATTACCCCTTACACCGTAGAAGTCATTTTTCCTTTCCCAGAGTTTGTAAGCTGGTGTGCAGAACAATATTCGTGGGAAGAAAAGGTCATTTTTAATAATTTAGGGTCAGAAGTCTTATGCGAAATAGATAGCCCATCAATTCGACATGCCCTTAGTATACCAGATTATTCCCCCTCGATGTCATAGCCCTTCGAGGAAGAGAAAATGATCATAGTCTACATAGAATGTCCCTTCGAAGTAAAAACTCTATTCTTATAGACCATTGTTAAACCTGAACATCATTATGAGAGTCTGTCGTTACCTATCAATGTAAGCATCATGGTTATTGAGGTCCAGTGGGCCTGTTCCATACTTAGCCAAATTTTAGGATTGGATAACGAAAAGTTTGTAGTATAAGTCATGCTAGGTTTCTTGTTGACCTTTTTTCTATCAGAGTCTAGCCAACCAACCTGTATAAGTTTTGAAAAGTTCATCGCTGACAATATGCACCAACAACTGGTAAATTTAAATTCACTGAGACATTTCAGGTACTACACGCACTTGTTGAGAATGTTCTTGGAATCGAATAAGACTGAATTCCCTGAAGATGCATTCATATCGACTAAATGAAAAAGGATCACAATTATTATTTTCATAAATAAGATCATGTCCAAGGTTTATAGGCTCATCTTCAGCACAAACCTGCCAAGGGTTTTGGAAGAAATGAAAATCTCTTTACAACCCAATCCAGAGAGAAGGGTGGGAGATTGGATGTTGTTCATGCATTCTACTGTAATTTGGGTATATGGTTATCAAGAAGGACCTTATATTTTACCTATCTTCCTGAATCCCAAAGTATTTTCTCTAGAGTTCATTAGACAAAGAATTATTTTGGAGACAGAGAATTTTCTGAAAATGCACAAGGCATCTAACTTAAAATTTTCTTTCATAATAGGACCCTTTGTGGTAAAGACTAGGTCCTATTGTCCTCATATCCAGGCCAAAATCAATGGATTCGGGTTTACACAGTTACAAGGGAGGAAATATGACCCACACCAGATCATATCTAAAAGAATATTAATGAGTAGATAAGGCCCCTACGAGCATGAGCATGTTGAAGGATCTGATAAATTGGAAAATCTGGAAACATGTGCAGATATGGAAGTCACTTTGCAACCTGATCAAACACAACAAATAGAGTAATCCCCACAGCAGATCCAGACACAGAAAAATTCTCCAAGGTTGATCATTAAATCTCCCAAGATGAGTGTTTATAACAAAAGGAGCAGTTAAGAGGCTTGGGGCACCAGTGGTCAACAAAATGTTCTCAATAAAGTGAATATCGCACAGTCCCCACTGGTAGTAAATCTGGAGGAGGAAGATCCCAAAGAGAAAACGAGCATGGAGATGGTGGAAAATAGAAACAAAGATGAAGAAGTTAATGCATAAAGTATGCCACAAGGTGAACTAAGCTCAAGGACTTTCAACAACAAGAAACATATCTTTAGTAAGACACCTAGGGCAGTTTACCATTGCAGAGAAGATTTAGCAAATCAGTATGCTATGAAAGGAAGTATGGCCAATAGTGAGATACGAGATTTGTTGCCTAAAGTAGAAAATATATCCCAGCACAGGGCTTCCTTGTTCTTGGTCAGGGATGTAGAAATAAAGACATTTAATAAAGCAGTGGCAAATGAGGATAAAGTGTCTAAAATAAAGATGCACTATGAGAATATTAGTGCCCCAGACAAGGTAAGGTTCCACATAAACGCCTATGCCATGCTATATTCAGAATACCTGAGCCTAATTCTGAGGGTTTCAATATTAACAAGTCATGCACTTAAATTAGATGGACAGTTGAAGCAGGAGAAAGCATCCAGCAAAGCTTGGTAGACCCAAGTAAAAATATTGGAATCTGAAGGCCCTTAAGGGGTAAAGGATTCTTTAGATGAGAAAGAGAAGATGATCCAAAGCCTAAAGAAGAAGCTGAAGATGTCCGCCACATAACATCCACAAACAATAGATTTAGTTGCTCTAGAAAAGGAGACATTCATATAATAAGCACTAAATTACAAAGCTAAAGTGTTGCAACTGGAGAAGGAAAAAGAGAGCTGGGCATGAGGACAGACAACAAAATCAGACATAGATTCCATTGTACCTTCTACTATAGAAACTAGATCAAGCACTGATGGATTGGTTCAGGCTATGTCCCAAGTAAGCTTAAATACGGGGGAGATCAAGAGCCTTAAGTAGACCATAGAAAAGCTACAGCAAGAGATGAAAATTAAGGAATAAAAGATGGCCCAATTTCAAAAGGATAATCAAGATTTGCAAGAGAGGGTGAACAAGCTGAAGAGGAGGTTGAAGGGAAAAATATTGTTGCAAGGAGCTAAACATGTAATCTAGGATGCTATTGCTGCTAAAGCTGCTAAATTCAGAGTTTATCTGAATTTTATAAATGACAGAGACAACATGGCTACCACTGCCCGAAACACATGTACTATTATTAATGAAACACTGGCAAAAAAAACCTCGGAATGGTCCCAAACGCTATTGATTTGTTAAATTATGTTCCCATTGCTGATCTTCAGACCATTGGGGTAAAGGATAGAATTTCACTGATCATTTGGGCCAAGAGGATCATTGCTAAACACAATTTTCTCAAATCGATTCAAACCAAAGTTGTGCAAATGGAACAGAGTATACAAGAGTTTAGAGATACATTTGAACAATTTTTTTTATCAAGGTCCTCCCACCATTTTGGGATGGTAAGGGAAAATTATACAATCAAGAGGAGTACAATTCTCTCCTCACTCAGTGCAGAATGGATCATTCAAAATTTGAAGGCCTGGAAGAGAACCTGAAGGGGCCCAGTTTGGTGGAATATTTGGCTGCAGACTTTGAGATTTTGAATCGGTTCAACACAGTGAAGACTGAGTTGCCAACTATGTCTTACGCTACCTGCATTGACCTGTAGATTCTGATAAAGGAGATGATGGATTATGCGATTCCTTCTAACTCATAGTGGAAGGAGATCGTATGGTTAGGCAAGACGAAATGCAGTTTTCCAGGGACCAGTAAGTAAACTCCAGGTGTCACCAAACTGGCAAGTTCGACAAGGAATCACAACAAGACAAATGGTGCAAAGGAAGCCGAGTAGTCAGAGAGATCTGTCCTTATTCTATGAAACATTTTTTGTTTAGTCATTGTAAATTAGTTCATATGCCGAGACTGTTAGTTGAAATTATTATAGTCAGTTTTAGAAGCTGAAACGTTTCAATTTCAACCATTGTAATCGAATTGTATAAGTACTAGAAATTTTGAATGAATTAATGTTGGAAGAATTGCAAGGGCACCTTCTTAGTTGTTTTGAACTACATTGTAATTTTTTGAAGCTGAATTGAATACATATACAAAATCTTTTGAAGTCTCTATGAAAAGATTCTAATGGTGGTGATATGAGTTTTGTATTCTCTCATCGTATGTATTTCCTACGTTCTTTATTTCCATTTGCACCGTCTTCTGTTTAAATTGGATAGTTAAAATCTCATAATTAATCTTGTGATGCTCTCAACTTAAGAAATTTAAACTGTGTGAATTTCCTCTTAACTAATTCATAATTCATTTCAATAATGCTCTAATGCAGGTATTTGTTTTCTCTTTCTTCTTACACTCTACTTAAACTCAATTAACAACTCAGATTCATTGCCTCATTTAGCCTTTATCCTCTGTAGAGTTCTACCGGCCAGTTATTGTTTTCCTTCTCTTTCAAAATTTTGACTCCACAGCCCTAAGAGTCCCTCCCCTTCTTTGCCAATTTTTTTTATAAAAACCCCCAAAACAAACCAAACCTAGCCACTGATTGCCAAATATATATCAAGTGACACGAGAGAGCCCTCTCAGAGTTGAGTAGGCTAGTGCCCAACTCTAAAGTAGGTTGAAACAGTTGCCTCTATCGTTTGTCTATCAGCTAGAAAAAATTTACAGAGTGCTAACAGATTGCATGAATGTAGGAGGTGGTTAGGTTCTCAAAACAATATGGATTGTTTCCACTCTTCACCTCCTCCATTTTCATGTTTTCTATTAAACTTAAACTATTCCTTCTAACTAATCACCATCAATCATTAACATAATGAGGTGTTAGGATAAGTACGTGGAAATTATAATAAACAAGGTTATACAACATAGGTATCTGGGATTATAATATTCCCTTTTAACCCCCTTACCCCTTCCCCTATAGTGGATCCATAGCCCCTTGGTTTTATTTCTCAACCATCCAATCTTGGATCATTATTTCAATTATCGAAAATACATGCTTAGACACTCATTGATCGGGCCTTGGACTTAAACTTCACACTAGGAATTTATACAAGACATTTCCATCTATTACACATGGGGTAATTTATAACCAGAATCCAATCATTATATCCATTTATGCATAATTCAGTCCTATTATCCCCAATTCCTAGGTTTAACTAAGGATATTATGTCTCAAGGCCCCCAGGTTGCAAACATGGAGTACCAAGAGACAATTGGACCAACATTGTCCACTTGCACAAATAGAGGCCCGCTTCACCACCACAGATCTTAGGTTCGTCATGAGGGTATCCACGACATCAGATTGCTTCTAGAAGACATTGGATGACATTGGGTCTTTCTCCAAGAGGTACAAGCCAATTATTATGGTGAGTGTCATTTCAATATTTGAGGCATTTGAGTTTCTTTCATTTTAGATTTTTTTTTATTATGTAACGTTTTCTTGGAAACTATGCTCTTTGCCTTGTTTCACTTTGGTGGTTCATATTTTTACCTAGTAAGTTGTCACCCTTAGGAATATATTTTCTACTAGGGCTCCTCTTGATGATTCATTGTTCCATTATCAACCATACTTGTCACTTTCCACACTTCGTCCCCTCATATCTTTACCTTTTGGCATTTTCGGGTATACTGGCCCAAGAAGGGATTGTCCCTCATTTCATGGGAAGAAGGAGATGAAGCCCCAGAGGGGAGATAGCTAGAAAAATATAAAATCCTAATCATGAAACTTTCATATTCTCTCCCAAAGAGGTCTTGAGAACAATGAAATGTTTCTCCTAAAAAATAAAATACTTGCAAAAGAAAATACACAATATAAATGTCCCACTTGTTGAGGGATTTACGCAAGGTGTGTTGCAAGATAGATTATACCCCTATGGAACCATGTTTACTTATCCCTTCAAGCGACACTTTTGTATTTCCTCCCAAGTGAATCGATTAACCCTAGGGAGTACTAGGCATTTGGACCTTAACTAATTAATGGAAATAAATAGGCTTGGAAAAAGGATGCATTGAAAACAAAGGTGCAACACATCCTCTACAAAGGCACACATAAATTAGACAATGTGATCCCTTGTATGTCATGAACCCTATTCCCAAAAGTATTTCCCCCTATCCATATCATCTTATCCACATTTCTTATAAAGGGGTTCACCCAGGAAACACTCCTTGACTTAGGGGACGATTCACCCAATAGGTCACCTTGTTAACCCTCCCATACCTAAACTTGGAAAATTGCATAGGGTCTTTGAGCACTTGTTTAGTTTGATGAGGTGGTTTTTGATGCACATTCTTAGATGTCACTTTTATTGACTTTATTTACTTATCATTATTCATTTACCTTGATATCCTTGGAGGGAGTATTCATTGTCTTTGTAGGACCTAGTTGGTGGACAATTTTGGAAGAATAAGCATACCTTGGGATTCCTTTGGAATTGAATTCCACAGGTTGGATACCATGATCCACACCTTGGAAAAATAAGGAATATAAAAATTTCCATTGGAGGCAAAAGGAGACACCATAGAGGACGTTTCCTATCCTCTAATAGCCCAACGTTTGGCTTCTTGAGGCCAAAACATCACATTTTGAGGCTTGACGTCACCCTAGGGATAAGGATTTGGTGGTGGAGTTAATGATGATGGACACTTGGCATGTTTTTATGGGAGGAGGCATGGCTTGAAGGAGGAAACAATAGCACATGAGAGGGAGGTCCTAGAAGTCCTCAACTCCAATGACTTGCAAAAAATGCCAAAGGTCACCCTAGAAGAGGGATGACATCACATTAGGGTTTCTTATGTGCAATTTTTAAAGTTAAATTTGAATTTAATCATGTAAAGGGGAAAAGTAATGGTTGTTGACCCCTTACTTTGTGGTTACCCTAAAATTAAGTGGACAAACACTTTTAGGAGGATTTTTATAAATAGAGATCAAACTCTTTTCATTTTAACATATCTCTCCCATTGTGAGAGGACTATTTGGCTGAAATTTGCGCCCCTATTGGGAAAAACTATACTCTCTCTCCTTTGTGATATGGTTTCTATATTGTCTAATGAAGTGAAGTGGTGCGCTACTCTTAGAGGATCTTTCTCTTTGCTTT
Organism: Picea engelmannii; assembly: GCA_009831015.1. NCBI lineage: Eukaryota > Viridiplantae > Streptophyta > Pinopsida > Pinales > Pinaceae > Picea > Picea engelmannii. The sequence goes on from ML808999.1 coordinate 43,293, forward strand.
GGTGATGGAAATTGTTTGGTAAATAGGGTTTTGTCTTAGCATTTCTTGGAATTGGTAAGGAAAATATTCACTTTGTTAGGTTGTTTCTTGTTCCATGCTTTTTATTAGCTATATCCTTGGAGGAGTATAAGTATTTACAACCTCCACCAAGTTTTATCATTTTTGTTTGTGGAAAGGGCTATTACAAAGGTTGCCAGGAGAAGTAAAAGGGTTTACACACTCCTAGACTTTACCTTGCTAGGGTTGTTATCTCAAGGGATTAAAAGGGCTTACACCCCTTGAGATTTAGTATTCCTAACCTAATACAAGAAGAATTCACAACCCATTTGGCAAGAAACTAATATTTTATTGCATTGGAGATATAAATTGTTTTCATTGATAAATGTAATTTTGAGAGATATTGAATTTATTCAAGTTGGATTATTTTCTACATGTTATAAGCATTCTTGTTCCCTAAGGGTGTCCTCTTTTAGACAAGAAATTTTCTTTTGTAATAAGTTTAATGCTATAGCCATTAGGGCTGCAGAAAACTTCACTTTCTTTCACCGTTTATTCACTTTCCCACAATGGAAATTTGCTTGTGAACCTAAATTATTGTTATACTATTAATTGACCATGTTTTTGACGATTTACTTGTTGATTTATATGGTTGGGAATTTCTTTTGTAGAAAATTTTTGCTAAATACATAAGGCTTCCCTAATATGTTGCTGATAACATCTTTTTGCATCCCCATTTTACCATCAAAAGTTGAGGTTAAGCATTGGAATATTGTCTACATGTTTTGGGCTTAGTTAACCAATAATCGTTTGATGAATTTGATGGTTAATTGTGAATATGTTATAAATTTCTTATTGCTGATATATATTTCTGTTGACTGATGCAAATAAGTAGAACAAGCTTAACTTTATTGTCCATTGGATTGTTTATCTTGTATCTTGTGTTTTCTTGTGTCTTGGAAGGTACAACCATCTTCCACGGGTACTCGAGCACTTGTCAACCATAAACCACACCTGAAGCTTGTTGTCAATCCACTCTCCACTTAGTAACTTGAACTATATGGGATTCACTTCAATGGTCTCACTTTCCACTTCATTTCCCCCTAGGGTCACCCAGGATTTCCCCCTTGTGTTGGATTTTCCCTTCACTAAAGTGAGGGGAGGTATTATCTGAGGTGACAATGGGTAAACTCTCCCACCATTGTCTCCATCTAGTGGATTGGTTAGGGATTTTACCAACATATATTTTATGCGATAACAATTCCAATACATCAAAAGGGTCTAAACTGGGATATTACATCCCCCCCCCCCTTGGAATAACATTGACTTCTATGCTTTCTTCTTTTCAACAATATTCCATTTCTTGATTTTTCACTTGGACTTGTGATTCCATTATATTTACTACAAATTTATATCACTATTGAATATCTTGGAAAACAATGTTCAATCATTTCTCTTACTATCTTGGGATATCTCCAAGTCCTTTAGCATTCTATCATGTCTATAACAATCAACAAAGGAAAAAACATGCATGTCATAGTGATTTTGAGTAGCAATTATCCCATTCATATAAATTTCAAATTTATAATTAAAGCATATATATTCATAGCATAAGATTATGTAAGCAATTTAGCCTAATACTTATTTGTATGGATACACATCCACTCCATATGGATGCCATGGGAGAGACTCAACTCACTATTTTCTTTACCCAAACATATATTTACTTCTTGTTCCCAGTTATCACATAACCAGAATATATTTCCTTCTTGTTCTCAGTTAGAAAATAACAAGAATCCCTCATAGTATATTCATTTTAAGTTTCCTCTTCCTTGTTGTATTAACTCTTGTACACTTAGGCACCCCCTTCTTTGCTAAATAGTCCCCTGGGTGATCCATCTTGCCAAGTATTTCACATGTAAGAAGAGTGGAGAATCATAGAGTTTTATTGCTAGGGCATCCTACTAGTAATTCTACGATAACATATCTTAAGGTGATCAAGTAATGACATAGGGTTCTAGTGTCATCCTAGTATCACTCTCCCCAAGTTTTCCAGCTTCAACAATCATCATCTATCCTTATTAGACAAATCTGTCCTTTCACCTATATCATACCTCATAAAAAATTTAATATATATATTTTTAAATCTATTTCATGTAGAAATTAGATTTCAAAAGTATTATATCCTTCTAGTAATGTTTGGCCCTTGCATATAGTAGAACCTAGTCTTCATTATGGGCTTACACTTACTGCCATATCCAAGACAATTCTACTTGCATATATCCTTCTTAACAACCCCTTCACTCAGCCAAACAAATTGTGAGTACTCATGAATAAAATATTTCATTGCAATATTCACAACAACACATGAAATGATCCTATAATTATGTCATAACAATAATTCAATCACCTTCAACTGCCAACATATTAAATGTAATAAAATATAATTCATTATATATTCATTATTGGTACAAACAATCATTCATGAAATGTGATCAAACACAACATGAAAGCATTGATGCAATTACATGCATTCTTGTCATATATTAGGCTTCTTGCCTTTATTATACCCCCATGGGTATCATTCACATAAAAATTAATCCCATTTAATCATTCAAAAATGGTATTAAAAACAAGTAAAGGAATCCTTTCCCATATTACTTCAATATGCATATAACATTTTCATAAAAAAATTCATACTTGTATAGTTGTCATTAACATTTCTGGTGGTACTTGATCAATTGGTAATTCATGGAAGTTTATCAACAATCTTTTCTCCAACCTCCTGAACAACATATTATTGTCCTTGTATTCCTCACAATATTGATGCACAATATCATCAACATCTTCAGTGATGTTCTCAACCATTCCCCCTTTTTTTTATGAAATTGGTACAATTCTGAACTTGCAAGGCAAACACCCATAGGAATCCCATCCAAGTGCAGGTTATATGCTACTAGTCGAAATACAACAATATTACTTCTATGCAAAAATACTTAATATATATTTTGTTATATCATTGACACTTAAATGAGAACTCCCATTTGGAATACCTAGCTATTTTATCTCTAAACTTTCCTAGAGCCAAAATATTTCTTATTTCATGCATACAAACCAACTATCCTAGGTTTCCAATAGTGCAACTTATTTAAAATTATAACTACTTAAACTTAGGCACTTGAATATGATTCTTTTTAACTCTAGTATAAGGTGATCAAACATTTTCAAGTAATTCAACAGTTTAAGAGAAGCCATGATCTATAAACTGTCGTGGATATTCCACTAGAATAGTTCATCATAACAATTCTTGTAATATTTTGAAATATTTTATTATGCAATTTATTCCCTATCAGATTTATTATCACTAGTTAGTGCTCAAATTTATGAAATAAATCAAATTTGAAAATGAAAGAACCAACACCGTCTACACAAATGAACACAAAATATGACCTCAGAAATCTGATATGGGAGAAAACCTGGCTAGTAGGCGAGGCCTATGCTCTACTATGTTTTCTTCAGTTATGAAATGAAAGCACAAAAAGAGGTAATATCTATGGAGTTGTGTTTGACACTATGGCCTAAATGGATGATACATAATCTTTTACCTCCTCTATTATGTTCTCAAATCCCACTCCTAGATTCTCTTCTCAACTATGGAACGAGTACAAAACTAATAGAATGAAACTTATTCTCTTCCTAGTAACCTAGTAATTAACACATCCTAATAACTATATAGGGTTAGGGATTTTCCATGCCTCAACCCTCAATTCATGTTAGGGTTTTAGAACCTATAGAATCTTCCTGAAGTTAACATGTAAATAGTCTTACATGTGTGAGTATTGGAGATTGAAATGACATCCACTCAATACCATTGTTATGAACCAAGGGGAGCATACATAGGGTTAAATGTATATGATATGGCCCCAAGGGAGGGGGAATATATGGGGATAAATGTACATACAATGTGTAAATATATATGTAATAGGGCCATTCTAATAGTAAAGGGGCCTCATGTTTAGTTGTGAATAGGTATATATAGAGATAATGTATTCATTATTGTGACATGTGAATCGTGAAGTATAAATGTATTTGGTTACATGGAGGAGGTTATCCTATTGTTTAAGGAGTTATTGTGTAAATAATATCTCTTATCTATATTGGAGATGTGATCCATTCTCACATTCTATACATGGTGTGTAATTTTGTTCTGTTATGATATTTTTAAGTAGTTGGATCATTACATTTGGTATTAGAGCTCATTGATCCTAGGGTTTTTCTTCCAAGAAAGTCATCTTTTAATTTTCACTATAATTTTTTTTTTGGGGCCACTTCAGAAAGTGAAGCTTGGAGGATGGTTAGAATACATATCAAGGAACTTGTGGTACGAATTTTATCTTCTGGGTCTTTGTAATTTTAGAGATACACCCTGTTGAAGATAAGGTTTTTGACTAGTTTTGTAACTAGTCTCAAACAGGTGTTCCACGTAAAATAATAATAACTTATTCATAAAATATCCAAATTTTGTGAGATCAATTGCATTAGAAAGAATACAATCTATGGTATTTTTTATTCAATTTTAAGAATCATATAGAAAATATTGGGCGTGTTAAATTATGTACAAGTTCACCCTCCAGAATAGGCCAAAATTCACCAAGGTTCGAGAAAGTTACCATAACTTTCATCTGGAAAATCCAATTTTGGTCAAACCTATCGCATTGTAGAGAATGAATTTCAGAATACAACAAGTCACAATTTCATAATCATAGGGGGCAAGTTTTTAGAAATATATTAGAAGGAAGGTCAGACAACAAGACAGACTCCAAATCAGGGTTCCAAAGGTATGTTCACTTAAAACTATCATAACTTTTGATTGGAATGTATGATTGAGCTTATTCGGAAGCCCTTGGAAAGAAAAATCATAAACTATTATATTTCAGCAAGGATTATAACTATTTTATATCATTATCCCTAATATATTAAGGGTGTAAGTTGAGGTTTGGGTTATACCTCAATTAAGAATCAATGGCAATACCTCACTTTAGTGGAGATGAAGATAAAGATGAAAGAAATCCTATGGAATGGTTGAGGATGGTAAAGGAAGATGGTATGAATCCTTTAAGGGAAAGTATTAAGTTTTATGGTGAATATTGGATGTGGTGGAAGAGTGTTAATAATAGACAAAACATCACATGTGAAGTATTTGAAGAATTGTTCTAAAAAAATGGATCAAGGACTTAAAATTGGAAGCGATGCCTAAAATTGAAGAGGAGTTAGAAGAAGAAAAATAAGAGATAAATAAAAAGGGTGATTCACTATCTAAGATAAAAGACCTTAATGAAGCACTCATTACGGAGGTTTGAAAATTAAAATAGGAAAAGAGTAGCAAGGGAAAGTTGGAAAAGGACGAGTTAAGGGAAGATTTGAAAAAGAAAGATGAGGATATATGTAGATTACAAAATCATAATAAAAAACTTTTGGATGAGGTTAAGATACTAAAACAAGAAAAAAAGAATTATCAAAATCAAGAAGAAACAAGGATCTTGGATGAAGAATCTACCAAAAGACTTGAAGAGTAAATTTTCAAGAAGATCGAGGAATCCCTAAATACTGATGAGGTAAAATCAGAAATGCAATCCAGAATTGAAGAAGGAAGTCATAATTTGATAAATGGGGTGACTTTGGAACTTAAAAAGAAGAAAGAATACAAGATTCAATGTCACCATAAGATACTTGAAGAATTTGAACTCCATCTAGAGGATGTACATTCCAAATATGATGGTATTATCTCCAAGGATAGAACAATAAAAGAGCAAGAAAGGAAGATAGAGGACTCCATTGTATCTTAAAATAATTTAGATGAAATGCACATGTAGAGTGAATAAAAACCATCAAAATTGGAAGCATATCGACACCCTCATTACCAGGAAACATTTCAAGGAACACTAGAAGGTGGATATAAACTTTATAAAGGAAGAAGATGGAATAATTGTCAATATTTATGGAACAAGGCATCACAAAACCACTCTTCAAAAATATATTATGAGAGACCAACAACCAAAAGACTTGAAGAGGAAAGTTTCAAGAAGGTTGAGTAATCCCTAAATACTGATGAGGTAAAATCAGAAATGCAATCCAGAATTGAAGAAGGAAGTCATAATTTGATAAATGGGGTGACATTGCAAATTCAAAAGGAGAAAGAATACAAGATTCGATGTCACTAGAAGATACTTGAATAATTTGAACTCCATCTAGAGGATGTATATTCCAAATATGATGGCTTCAAGGCTAGAACAATAAGAGAAAGAAAGGAAGATAGAGTATTCCATTGTATATGAAAATAATTTAGATGAAATGCACATGCAGAGTGAAGAAAAACCATCAAAATTGGAACCATATTGACACCCTCATTACCAGGAAAAAATTCAAGGAAGACTAGAAGGTGGATATCAAATTTATAAAGGAAGAAGATGGAATACTTGTCAATATTTATGGAACAAGGAATCACAAAATCACTCTTCAAAAACATATTATGAGAGACCAACAACCACTACAAATTGGAGAAGCTACAACAAAAACACAGAATAAAAGGAAAGAAAATTATGCATCAACTAGACACCAAGGATTAAGACCGAAAATAATTTATTTTGGATGGATAGATCATCATCAATGAAATGAAGAAAGCGCGAACACAAGAAAATCATATTACTTGGTTTCATCACATGTGAATCCTTTAATTGCAAGGCTTTGGGTAAAATCCTTTTGGAGGGTACTATGTTATGATCCAAGGGGTGCATACCTAGGGTTAAATGTATATGATATGACCCCAAGGGGAGGAATATATGGTGCTAAATGTACATATGATGTGTAAATATATATGTAATAGGGTCATTCTAATAGTAAAGGGGCCTCATGTGTAGTTGTGAATAAGTATATATAGAGATAATGTATTCATTATTGTGACATGTGAATTGTGAAGTATAAATGTATTTGGTTAGGTGGAGGAGGTTCTCCTATTGTTTAAGGAGTTATTGTGTAACTCATATCTCTTATCTATATTGTAGTTTTTCTCCATGATCACATTCTATAAATGGTGTGTAATTTTGTTCTGTTATGATATTTTTAAGCATTTGGATCATTACAACCATGATGGCCATTAGGGTAGGTCAAATTGCGGGAGGCATAACTTCCACATGCGAATTCCAATTGAGATGATTTTCAAACCAATGAAAATATCTTAGTTTGTAGAAGAACACCGAGGGGATGGGAGATATGATCATAATTGTTTTTCCCCAAAAGTATCGTTTTATGCCTCAAATTGGATCTAGAAGGTTCTGAGATACAAATCTCCAAAATATAACCTGTCACTAAAGTGGGCCCTATAATCCAATTCCTCCAATTTTTCGACCTAGAAAGTACCAATATAGATGAAAAATTATATAACGATTCATTTCATATCATACCTCCCAATTTATGGAGCCTTTGGTAACTAAAATGTTTTAGTGAATGAGGTGAAGAAATGTTTTATCTACCTTATCTTTGGAGTACCATTTTACCTTTCCTAGAAGTTGTCCTTTCAACCCTATCTACCAGAGGTCATGGTGCCCCTATCTAGTAGTTATGGAATTCTTCTACAAAATTTTATTTTCTCCCAATCCTTCTTGATATTCTAGTGTTAATTCCTTTTATGGTAGGTAGTACTTTGTTCTCAATTTACTGACCCAACATGGAAGGCTCATAGATTTTTATATTTTCCACATTCACTACTAAGTAAATGTGCATATATGGGAGTATATTGAGTATGTAGGAATTATCACCTACCTTCTCCAATACTTCAAAAGGTCCATATCAGTAAACTCTTGATCTTCTTACTAGGAACCTATATCCTTTCTTTGTTCAACTGCAACCAAACTCTATCTCCCACCTTGAATGTTTTCTCAATTCTATGTTGATCATGTTGGGCCTTGCACTTTTCCTATGACTTCTTCAATGTCTCTCGTACTTGCAAGTGGATTTTCCTAAAATTTTCAACAAATTTCTCCACTTCCAATGATTCTCCTATTATGTTTTCCCTCATTCCTTTATGTCCATACACAACATCCAAGGGTGAAGGAAGAAAATACTCAAAGCAATTTTTGAAATCAAACTTAGTGTTAGAACTGTGGACCACTCTATTATGAGAGTGTTGAATATAGATCAAGAGTGTTGAATATAGATCAAATTTACATCCTAGGTCTTTGGGTGCTTCTTATTGTAACCCCTCAAAAGTTGAACTAATTTCCTATTGACTACTTATGTCTTCCCATCTATCTATGTATGAAAAGCTATATACCTATTCAACTTAGTGTTCATATTCTCCCAAATTGTAGTCCAAAAGGAACTGAGAAATATAATATCCCTATCTAATATGATAATCCTTGGTATCCCAAAGTGCATGCAGACCAGTTCAAAGAACATGTTTTTTGCATCTTTTCCTTTGATGGTATTTTTACAAGGCATAATAATGAATATCTTATCGAGCCTATCAACTACCACAAATATATAGTCATGTCCCTTCTTGGTTGTTGTAAAACCACCCGAACAATCCATGGAGATTTTATCTCGGGTTCGACTGGGTATGAGTAAGGGATCATATAAACCTTGATTTTATTACTAGGCTTCTTGGTACAAAAAAATATGCATCCTCTAATATACCGAGTTACATCTTGCATTCTAGGCCATTACACATACCTTTGTAAGTTGGAAAATATCTTCCAAACACCAAAATGTCCTACAACCTGGAGGTGTGAGCCTCTTTGATTAGTTGCAATATTCCACATTTAGGAACACATAGATTGTATATCTTGTAGAGAAACCAATTTTCGAGATGATAATCATCCTTACTATTACCTTCTTCTACACGAATTTGGCCCTGTAGCTACTGAAACACCTCTTTGAAGTCATCATCTTCTATATACACCTCTTTGTATGTATGGTAGGTAAAAGGAACCATGTGCATAAGAGTTCCCAAAGCTTTAATATTGGATGTGGGTGGCCTTAAAATCATGTATTCCAACTTATTAATTCTTCCCTTATACTTGATGACCATATTAAACTACTGCAAAACTCCCATCCACTTGCAGTGTTTGGTTTGTTGAAGCTTACTCTAGGCCTCCAAATACTACAATGGTTGGTGATCAATGTGAATAATGATTTCCTTGTCCATGAGATAGTGTTTCCACTTCTTAACATATTGAAATAGGGCATAGAGTTCCTTATCATATGTAGGGTGGTTCAAGACTACCCCATGAAACATTTCAGAATGATAGCATACCATCTTACCTCCTTGCATAAATATCTCTCCCATAGTATATCCAATTGCATACATATCCACTTTGAAATTCTTCTACAAGTTGGGAAATGCAAGAATTGGTGCTTAACTGATCTTGCATTTAAATTCTTAAAAGTATTGCATTTCCCAAAAAAAATCCTAGCTTTAGTGAAATTAGTAGGAACTCTCCACTTGAGCATGGCCTCCATATTCATAGGATCTTCCTTGAGTTTCCTTCCACCAATCATGTACCCCAAAATACACCAATGATTGTTGAGTGAACTCGCATTTCTTAAGTTTAGACAACAATCGATGCTTTTTTAGAGTCTCTAACACATGTATGATATTTGAGGCGTGCTCTTCCCAGGTATAGATATAAACCAATATATCATATAAATACACCATTACAAATGAATATAGATAGGGACTCAAGACATAATTCATCTATCACATAAATGTGGTTGGTGCATTATATAAACCAAAAGGCACTTCCAAGCATTCATATAGACCTTGCATTCTCATGAAGGCAGTATTCTAGGTGTCTTCTTCTTTAACTCATACCTTGTGGTATCTCTATTTAAGATACAACTTGGTGAAGTACTTAGAATGCTACAACTAATCTAACAAATCATCGATCTTAGGTAGAGGATAATGATTCTTGAGAGTGTTATTTTTCAAATATCTATAGTCAATACACATTCGCCAAGTCCCATGCTTCTTGGGTATTATGATGATAGGTTATCCATAAGGTAAGGTTCTTCGTTGAATTACTCCTTTCTTCGGTAGTTGGTGTAACTGTTTCTTCACTTCAGCTACTTCTAGGACATACTATATACACAACCCAATATTTGGTAATGGGGAGTCAGGAAACAACTATATCTCATGCTCCAATTCACTCTTAAGTGGTGACTGTTTAGGCTCCAGTAACAACCCTATGTATGCCTACAAAAACTCCTCCAACTAATGTTTCTTCTCTTTGGTACATCCTCCAATGATTCCTTTACTCTTACCAATTCATCCCTTAATAGATTCTCTCTTGAGAAAATAAATACAAATTTTCTAAAAGAACTGATCAACATTTTGGCTTGCTTAACACTAACTAGAGATATCTTCGATTTACCTTTATGTGCATTAATTATGAAATACTTCCCATCCTTGATCGGGAAGTACTTGTTTTCTCATCTCATGAACATCACATCCCTCATATATATGTAGGGGATTCCAAACACTACACCACACACATCAAGGGGTACTACATCTACCTCCACTTCATCAATAAAATGTACACTTATAGAAAATTTGATCTTACATTTTTTAGTGACCTTGAGCTCTACATATTTATTTACCCATCCTAATGGATATGGGCTAGCATGATCATGCAATTCCAATCCAATCTTGTTGACTAGATTTTCTACTATGAGGTTGGCCTATCAAATAAAATCAAATAGAGCATCCACCCTGGTATTTTTGACCTATTTCCTAATATGGAATAGTTTTTTCCTCTCCTTCTCTTCCCCATGATGAAGGATTTCATAGATGGTTGTGTATACCCCTCAAATACTTGAGTATGTCTAGGTTATTTGGAGATATATCCAACATAATCACCATTTTCTTGAACTCAGTGGTGTACTCTTACACACTCTTCTCCAGCCTCTGCCTAAAGTCATGCCAACATATCCACCGATCGTATACATACCTAATAGGGTAGAACTGTTGTAGAAATGGGGCTTGATGATGGTTTTAAACACCTCCTACTTAATTACTGGTGGATCACCCTCCAACCTAGGTGTACTTGTGTGGATTTCCCACCAGGTTAGTGCATGGTCCTCTAGTTTCACTCAATAAAATGAAATAATATACTCTTCATCTATATTATGGACACTAAAATACAATTCTAACTATTGAAATCAATGATTCAACTTAACATCATCAATCTCACCTTGATAGGGTTTGATGTTCACTTTCACTTCCATTTTAAATAGAGGTTGTGAAGGAGTGATGGAATTGGAACTTAGTTTCTCTTTCTTAGGCTCTTTTTTCAACTACTTTCCTAGGTCTTCACTATCTCTCGATTTATCATTCGATCCATCTTCTGAATTAGAGCCACCAACCTCCCTGAAGGTTCCAACTTGTTCACTAGATATTCCATGAGAAAGGGCATGTTAAGAGAGATATCGATGACTTTTTTTTCCATCTTCACAAATATGTATTCTACTGCATCAAGAGGGATATTATGATTGGACTCATCCACCATGGATAGGGTTCTATAACTTATTTCTTAAGCCAATTCCTAGATCCTACAAATTCCCACAAAAAACCTAAAGAAAACTTCTTTGATACCAATACAATCTATAAACTACCATGGATATTCCACTGGAATGGTTTGTCACAACAGATCTTGTAATGTTATAAAATATTTTATTATGCAATTTATTTCCTTATATCTCATATTTATTATCACTAGCTTAGTTCTCAAATTTATGAAATAACTGAAATTTGAAAATGAAAGAACAAGAAAATGAACACACCATCCACACAAATGAACACAAGATATGACCTTGGAAACCTAATATGGGATAAAACCCGGCTAGAAGGTGAGGCCTATGCTCTGCTCTCTTTTCTTTGGTTATGGAATGCAAGTCAGGGATGATTTTAATGATGAAAATTTATATTAAAATGTAGAAACATGGGCTAATCTTACAAGTCCTTAATATGAAAAATGTTAAATTTGTAGCGATATTTTTGTAAAAATATTCATATTTTTAAGGATTTTATATAGTTTTTATAAAATTTTGGCGATTTGTAAGGTAAAATAATTTTATTCTATGGAATTTGGGTGAACCATTTTTAGAAAAAATGGAAATTGACAAATCTTCTTATGCGAAAAAACATGGAAAATTAACCCATTTGCGACATTTAGCCCATAAAATTATCTATGCAAGTACAAAGAAAGGGTCATTCTCTATGGAGTTTCTATTTACATTGTGGTCTAAATGGCTACTGCAGAATATTCTACTTCATCTATTATTTTTGGTGCTGCGTACAGTTGTAATATCCTAGGTTCGAGTTATCTTGGACCAACCAAACCCTCCAGACACAGGCCCTTTCGACATCACTTGCATTTACATATGAATTCTCACTCGAGGTATCTGTTAGGACTACAAGAACCAAGTTTCTGCAGTAGTGATGGAATGGGAGGTGACCATGCTATTCATTCTTATTTATTGGTCTGGTGTGCATAATTCTGTCTCTATTCTTCTTGAGCTACTTATTGAATTCAGATTCATATTATTATTATATTCCATATTACAACATAACCCATTATTGTAACAGTTGTAAAAATTACACAATGATTATTCATAAGAAAAATCTAAGTTAATATGCATCCAGATAGAACCCATGAAAAATCACGCAGACATTCAACACAGAAGTTAACGTGGTTCACCCAACTCTAGGTTACATCCACAATGGTTGGTTTCTTTATTATGCATTTGGTAATTGCTTCAGGCTTGCACACCGTGCTTACAAATATATATGATGGTTGTTTTTCCCTTTACCTCGCCTAACCGCTCTACAATGCAAGCCGTTATCTCTCTCTGCATCATCTCCTCAACACCCAAACATAGGCTTCAATGATTACCTCTTCAACTCATTCGTGAGGGAGACCAACAACAACCAGTAGAACCCTTATTCTCCCAACCCATTACATATTTATACATAAATTCTAGGGATTAAAACCCTACTTTGTTCATCCCAAAACCCTATTAGAATACATGATAACTCAAGTTAACTCATTGTTCGGGCTTCTTTCCCCTACTTTTCCATCTACATACTGCTTTTTTCCTCTGACTATTGTTCTTCCTACTTTTGCACGTCCTTCTATCTTTAGCATGTCAAGATGTCATCCTTCCTTTTCTCCCTCTTTATTATCCTTGTTTTTTCTTTTCTTTATTCCTTTTACTGCGTGCAGTACTTCTAGATGTGCCTCAACTGCACACTCCCTAGTCTTCCTTCTTCTTCTGCACACATCTTCTATACTTAGGATTATTATCAAAATTGTGTCCAAAATGCCTGTCCAAAAGGCCCCCAACACTCACCTGTGGCTCATCCCAAGCCAATCAGGCTTGTTGCACACTTCTCCTCTCTTGGATGAACTTTTGGGAGGCTTCCTTAGCTATTGCAAATTCCTTTATGATTTATTTCTCTATTCCCACAATCTCTTCGACCCCCTATGCAGTCAAGATTGTAATTTTTTCTTCTACTTCATGTGCTTCTTGTTTCACCTTGCCTTGTGTAGTGGCCAGTTCACCTATCACCCTCACTACTTCTTCCTGTAGATATCCTAAGCATTGTTGAAGGATCTTATTTTGATCCCTCATTTGTTCCAATTCCATTTACGACTTCCTATGTGCTAGAATGGTTGTCATATGTTCAGCTGGTGGAAGTATGTTGATTCTCTCTAAACATTGTTGGGCCTTTTCCTATGCTTCTCTTAATTTGGCTTCCACAACCTTCATCTCTGGATCTTCCACCAAGTATATCTATATTTTCGTGCTCTCCTCACATAGTTTTGTGCATTCTTCTTCTACCTTCTTGATGTTGGGGACTGTTGTCATTATCGTCCTTTCTATTCCTTCTTTGACATCTGGTAGCGTGCCTGACATACTTTGCAAATATAGGTCCTCAATATTTGATCAGAAGCCTTTTATTACTTCACCAATATTCAATACCCGATCTTCCATAGTAGCATCTACTACTATCAGTACCTCTATCATTTCCTTGTACAACTTTTGGACACCCACTTGTGTCTTTTGTGCCATACTCTCAACTTCATCCTTTTTCTTTTGGGTTGTCCTCTCCCTTTCCTCAGCCTCATTATTTTCCTTCCTTACTTATTCCACTTTCCCTTCCACAACAATATTTTGTTGTAGAACAATTTCATATTGTTTCTACAATTGATCCATTTCATCTTATACTTTGGTCAGTTCTTGGTGTGCTTCATCTCCTCGGATCCTAATCTCATGCAACATGCCTATTTGCAATCTTTGCAATATGTGTATCGATATATATGACATCACTATGTTCAGATGGCTTATCGTCTTCACCTATTCTTGTAATTCTTCCTTTGGGAACTCAATTGTGTCCATCTCAATTTCTAGCGTTTTGTGCCCAAATGCTAGCTTGGTTAAGACTAGATAAGCAATATTTGCTTCCTCCACTATATTTATGGATGTTCCTCCCTTCGTCCTGCTCTCTTTTGTTATGTTGGTTGCTTCCAAGAGTTGTTGTAGTGTTACCAACTGCTCCTGCACCTTCTAGTGTTTCTCTACCTATTTCCTCATCGCTTCCTCAATGAATTCCTCTGTGGTGTCCCGTACTTGGTATTTGATTCAGTCCATGTCATAATTAGTCAAATTGTAGACTAGGAGTACCTTGTGTTCTTTGTTTTTCTTTCATGCACCTCCTACTGGCTCCTTCCCCTTATCTTTTCTTTTCCTTTCTGTCCCGGGCATTGTCTATTGTGCCTCTATTGTTGATGGCCCAAGATGCACCATTGTTCTGATCATTCCCCTGACCCTTATCTAGTTCTTTGTCATTGTTATCCTATTCTTCTTCATCTCCCAAGTGCCCCATTTTTTATGCTAGTGTTTTCCACCCATATTCCCAATCATTCACAATCAGGCATACATCCTTTGTTTTCAACCTACGGTTGGTTGGAAGCCACTAGCATGCATGGTCCTTCTTTGCTTACATGTACATATGGTGCATGCCTGCTTTGAATCATGCAATATCCTTGTAGGTTTCCACTATATTGACTGAGATGTGCGATGTATGTTTGATTAGATACCTGATATTATCAAAGTATACAAAAAATGTCACATTATTGTCATGTTTCCTCCTTTTGTTTGTCGTATGCCATAATTTGGCATACCACGTGACCAAATTACCTTTTTTCAGATGCTCCCATGCGTTGGTAGTAGCCTAGTTCCTTCCATCCTATGAGTTAAATCAAAATCAAAAGTAATACATAATGAAATTTTGTACCCTTCTCCTTGGCCTCGATACAGTCTGTCAAAAATTAATTCACCAAGAAGGTGGTCCAATTCATTTGGACCCCTTATACTTTGTCCTTACAACACTTGCACAAAAATTTGCAGACAAACACTTGCATTGCAAACCAAACACCGTCATCATTGATGTTCGTGACATCCGATCCCCTTTTACCCATAAAGTTATGAAATTAATCCTTCATTTCTTTTGATAGGGCTCTCCCCCCTACCTTGTTGAATAAACTGGCCAGATCCTCTCTAGGTTTCAGTATCCATGTGATATGCAAAATCAACACAATATCAGTTGGCACTAGTGGATCAAGCCACAATGTCCCTCCATGGATGCATATGAGTAATAACTTAACAAAGGAATTGATTTCTAGGTTACGTCTGAAGTGTGGAACCTCCAACAGGTTCAATATTCCTGACTTCTTGAGTCATGTTTCCCACATCTATGTTTCCAACAATATCTCTCTTGTGCCCGGTACGCTCTTAGCGCAAAAGTATGTTTCCCTGGACAGCTCGGGAAACTTCTACTCATCTATGATTTCATGATCCAAAAACTTTAGAGTGGCTACCTTTCCAAGCATGTCTCCTTCCACACTTACACCAGGTGGGATGGGTGATGTTTCCAGCTGATATTTTCCATCAGCTAGTACTTTGACACGAGGCACATTGTCTTTCCCTGGTGGGATATAATCCCTATGGAAGATTTCCTATGAAGCTCCAGGTATTTCCTCAACCTCTGGTTCATATGTTGGTCTTTTTGATTTCTTTTGTGCCACTGCTGATGGCGCTCCAAATTTATGCAGGGCCATTGTTTTGTGTGGCAGTTTTCTTTACTTCCTCTATGGTTGTAGTTTGGCTCCGAGTCACTCGGGTTCACTCTTGTTTTCTCTAGTTCACTCTCTCTTGCATGCAACTCTTAGTAACAATTATTTATGCTTGGTGACCTTCAACTGCTTTTGTTCCTCCTTGCCAACTATTCATGTCCCTTTGCACCTTAACTAACTTGTCCAATCCGCTAGTGGGGTTGATGAGTGGTTAAATAAATGTGGCTTTATTACCAAATCCGTCATGTGATTTTTTCCTCGTACTGCCAATATATCATGATTTCATATGGATTTTACCATTTAAGGTTATACGATGTCTTTTTGACCTATCATTACCATATTATTGCCATCATTTACGTGCTTTAACACTTTTAACGATCTTATCAATGCCAAACTACTCAACTTTTCTTTCTCTTGCATCTAGTTGCTTCACAGTCTTTTTATTTTGTCTGTTAGTTTCTTAATTGGCGCAGTTCCATCTCAATGCATGATAATCATTCCTTATGTGAACATTCTTAAGCCTTAGTACTTTATAATCTTTTTCTTTTTCTATATCTACTTTTTATTTGTTTTTCTTCCTTTTTCTACTTTTTATATGTTTTTCGGTGTTTCATCTTCCTACTATAGTACAGTTACTATGATACATTTGTTATGGCACAACCCAAATTAATGTGCATACTATCAGTTGTATCTATAGAGTTTCAACAGACTTCCATTCACCATTTCTCCAATTGCTTCTCCATTCATGGTTTCCAACTGCACAACACCTGTCTCTGTTACATGATGAATCACATAGGCTCCTAAGCAGTGAATTCTAAACTCTCTTGGATGTTGCATTAATTTTCTATCATAGAGTAATACTAAATCTCCCACTTGAAACCTTTTTTGTTTAATGTGTCGATCATTCCATGCCTTCTCTCTGGCCTTTTGAACTTGTTGATGGAAACCTACGAGAAATTGATCTTGCTCAAGTTATACCAACTGTGACAATCACTCCTCTATTGCGCCAGATTCTGAAAGGTCGGTGATTGTTGGAATGTGTAGGCTAGGTGCCATCACTAGTTTTTTATTTAAGGTGTCCAAACCCTTCTGATAGTCCTCGTTCCATTGGAACTTTTCTTCCTTCTTCAGTAAATTTTCCATTAGTGTTTTTATCTATGCATATCCTTTGATAAACTTCCTGTAATAGCCTGTATGACCCAAAGTTTCCCTCAACTATATGACTGATGTAGGTGGATCTAAATCGAGAATCATTGCAATCTTGTTTGGATCTATTAGTAATCCTTTCTTGCAGACTAAATGGCCCAACAAAATTCCAAACAGTGTGCAAAAAATAAACGTTTTCAAGTTCAACGAAATTTGACACTGTCTAAACCTATCCAACATATCCTAAGGACCTCTATGTGATCCTTCAGTAGACTGAAAAAAATTGTTAGGCGCAGACCCAGTTTGGGAGAAAAGAACGACGTGGGAGAAATACAGCTGGCAGGAAAAGAAACACGTGGAAAGTAGACACACATGCAAGAAAAGAAGCACATGCAAGACAAACACACATGGAGAAGAGGAAAGCATGTGAGGCACACATCCAAGAAGACCTAGAAATGATAGGGCTAGGGTTTTTGGTAAGAGAATGTAATGGATGGTAAGCCAAAAACATGTATAAGTAGGTACCTAAGAGGTCTAGGTTGGTGTTGTTCTTCGTTGTTTGTCGTGGTTCATTTTTCGGGGTTGAGTTTTTGGTTGGTCATTGTTACTATGTCGTTTGAAGGTAGAAGAACTGAAAATATGATGTGTTGTAAGTTGTTGAGCTGAGGAGAGGAAATAGGGTAGATCTTGAGGGTTAGATCACAGGTTGAGGACCTTGGTGTGATATAGTTCGTCTCATTGTAGATCTCGACCTGTTAGATGGATAATTGTAATGTGTGCGACGTTGTATTTTTGGAAACACCATAATCAAAGAGAAAAGAAGCCAAATCTTTGCGGAAATAGCCTAAGAGGGGTGAACCACAGTAGATCATGTGTTATGTGATTGAATATTGTGCATTTCCTTTATTGTCAATGATTATATGTTAGACAAATGCTTGAATGACTAGTTAGATCTGTATTTTACATGCATGAGTAAGAATGACAGGGTATTCAATATAAGCGAAATGTTAATTAACACATGAAGATAATATATTTTAATCTCATATCCCCGCTCATTCCCAAGCTACAAGCACTTGAGCATTGCAACCACCAATAGAACTATCTCGGGTGAGACTGCACAGTGCACTCTATGTATTGCGTTTCCTTTTGCTTTACCAGAGTGGTCGATAGTTTTAAAGGGGTTTTGTTGGAAACCATAGTAGACGTGAACCTGGGTTAACCCAAGAAAGGTATAAAGAGGGAAGAAAACCAACAAATGGTTTCGCTTCCAGTTGGGACAGAATGAGATTGAGTGAATGAGACCTGCTGAAGAATCGGGAAAATAATGTCAGATCGGGTGAGGAAACGTTAAAAGAATGAGAATATAAAAGGGGATGTTTCGACCATGGAAATCAACGAAGGCATAGATCAAGAGCTAGTTGAAAACAAAGGAGCTGGAATTTGCACTAAAAGATAACGAAAAACCCTAAGTTAACATGCAAGTATTTGGACAAGTACGTATTTAGCGACTTGAATAAAGTATTTTTACATGATTTCCCGCATGTGTTGTAGGAGTGGATATTGAGGTTGAAAGACAACCACCCTACAAATCGGATCAGATAGATAGAGTCGAATTCTATGGAGATCACACAATTACAAAAATTTGACAATACATTTACATGCCCAATAGATTTCTGGTTAGACAACATTGTTGCAGGATTTATCACATAATTTGCAGTAGATATTGTGAAGTCTTACAGTGCAGCAGAGCAAGAGTTCCTGAAGGGACCTCGAGGTAGGTATATCATATCGATGTACATTTCCATCAATATTTTACTGTATAACAAAGGGGTAATGATAATGGCATCAGAAAACTAAACTTCCCTGCGTGCTTGGGGGAAGGGGGAAAGCACTGACAAGAGACGAAGAAATGGAGGAAAACATGGATAAAGGAAAGGAGGAGGCCTTGGATCCAATCATGATGGAGGAAGACTAGATCAATAAGATCATGTAAATAGATGGAAGAATGCATAGTGGAACACCCTACCAATACAAGATGAACGATAAGAAGAGAGCCATAGCCATGAGGGAAGGCTTGACAAGTGATGAAGAAGAGGTAGAGGATATTTGGGCTATGGAGCAGATTGAGGAAATCCTGCGCACAACATATGAAAGGAAGACAAGAGGTCCAAGGGTAGGAACCGAAGGAAGAAATCCTATCCATATCAGTGTTAATGTAGAACCCATAAACCCATGTGCGACTAATACACTGGAAAGAACACCATTGTTTAGACAACTGAATTTCAGTGGAAGGAACACATCATGAAGTACATCTACACAGGGAGAAAAAACTGGGGGAGCCAATTCGGGAAGCATTAGTCAAGGATATACACCACGCATAGGTAGTAGTTAATCATTCAGGATGGTAGGACATGATCCCACCATCAGGTTACCAGAATTCAAGGGATAGACATAGAAGGACCCTGAGAAGCACTTGTTCATCTGTGAAAAGATACGGGAAGAAAATAAGATAAAAAATGAGGATACAAAACTTGTACAGTTAGCTATCACACTAAGAGACCACGCATTGGATTGGTACATGAGCTTAGCTGCAAACAGTCCACCAGGAACAACCAAAACAATTGTGGATATCAAGAAGCTGTTGATAAATGAATTCCAGAAGCCTAGATAAGAGGCCCTGTACATGAATGGGATGATAGAGATCATAAAAAAACCATGGGAATCTGTTTGGGAGATAGACCATAGATTCAAATGATTGAAGGGAAATCTCAATTATGTCATGACATATATGCAACATAGACATCTATTTGTGAATTCCCTACTACCACACCTGAAATACCCTTTGAGACAACGGAATTTTCAAACTCAGGTAGAGGCTCTGTAGGAAAAAATACAACTAGAAGAGAACCAATATCAGAAGACAGATCCAACAATAGAGGAGTTGAAGGAGGATGTAAATAAATTAACATTTCAACTAAACCATAACATGAGTAAGGAAAAAAGAGAATTTGTTTGGTGTACCACATGTAGAACAGAAAGACATCACAAGAACGAGTGCCCAAACTTCGCGCAGTACATGGAAACATGACTTCCAAACCATTTTCTGATAGGAGAACTACGGTGTGAGATTTGTAATACATAGGGGCATGCTCCATATGATTTTCCAATGATGTGGAAATACCAAACAATGCCTAAGAGTTTATATTGCAACGTTTGCAAGTCAGTGCACCATGACAACACAAATTGCGGGACAATGGAGTTGATGAGGGAAAGAACATCATACACCTATAGGGTGCAGGAAGAAATGATGACAGGGTAAGCTGCACCAAATTTTAACCAAGTACCAGCCCGATATAACACTTCCCTATAGTACAATACCATACGACCATAATATAATCCTATGCAGTATAATCATGTGCCTTAGTACAACACCCCATGAGGAGATCGAGTTGGCTATAGAGGTGGAGGAAGAGGTAGAGGAGGCTTTGGAAGAGGTAGGGTATCGGTGGTATTCCATAACTGTCAATGAACAAGACACTATGCAAGAGAATGTCCACTTCCACCTATGACATGTATGTATTGTCATGCATCAGATCATGACACATAAGACTGTATGACCCTATTGAGGAAGATCCAGGAAAAGAGGAATCAGAACAATCAGAATGTTCAATGGATTTCTACAGAAGCAAGGGGTGATGGAAGAAATATCAACATAGTTATGCACGAAGGAGATAAAATAGGAGATGACGTAGTAAGACAAGATCCAGCACAACACCAATGGGTGAAGAAGAATGCCAAACCACATAAGCACTTTGATGCACATAACGAAAAGGAGCTATTCAAGTAATACAAACAAGAATTATTGAATCCATACATTGCAAATACATCAACTGCACAACATACTTAGGATGTACCAACGTATGAGATGACTTCATCACTAGGTCACACTAATGAAGCACAACCCTTAGGAATGTTGAAATAATGTAAATGCAAAGAGTATTCTTATTATTATTGATATTTTATTCATAGGATCAATCCCCATTGTGGATTGATCATGCCGGATATTGTAATAGGACCAAATCCCCTTTTGCAGATTGGTCAAAAGACAATTGTAATGGGAAGAATAAGAAGTCGGCCCCAACAGTTGATTAAGAGACCCAGAAATATAATAAAGGTGGGTTTACCCACCCAGATTGAGAAGTCGGCCCTGCCAGTGAAGAGGCACTTCACATGTGCCAGAACTTGTATAAATAAAGGAGGCTAGCACCTCATTTGAACACAACTCACTTGCTCAGTTTGAGAGACAAGTTCTGATCTGTTACCAGCAAAGGAGAGAGAGAGTGGCGCATATCTTACAGAGGACTTTCTGTTTTAGCATAGAGATCTCTTGGCATTGTATTGGCTATCTATATTAAGGAAGTTTTGTTGGGTTTTCTTCCCCTAGAGGGTTTCCCAAGATAAATGATGTGTCTCTTGTGAATGTGTATTTCTCAGTGATCGTGTTCTTATGTTTCTATTATCTATTGAAATGCAAAGAACTATAATAATGGCATAAACATTAACATGGTATCAGAGCCAAACTAAAGGAAGCATATTTCGCAAGAGAAAAATGTCACTGTTGTCGTACCTACAAATTAGGGTTTTTCAAAAGTGAATCTTTTCAGCTCCAAAACCACCTAGAAAGTTGTGCCCTCCCCCAAAGATCATTTTGGCACCTTCAGTGCACCTTTTCAGTGGCTGGATCTCCCAGAAAGTGAAACCCTAGTTTCACAAAGTACCAGAAGTACCAAAAAACCAGTACCAGAAGTACCAAAAGTACCAGAATACCAGAGGTACCAAAAGCACTAGTCCAGAAATCTGCAGATCATATTTGAAGGAGTAAAAGTTGGATTTTCATAAATCTAACTGCACCAGCTAACTCACCTCAGCTCAGCGCATCTATCCCCTGGATCAAAATTTCAAAATTTGAAGTTTGAAAAATTAGGGTTTCCTCATGAAACCCTAAGTTGTAGTTGCAGTTGCAGTCATAGAACCAGTTGCAGTTGTAGTACCAGTTGCAGTTGCAGCCGTAGAACCAGTTGCAATCACCCTTGAAGTTTTCTTAAGAGTTGGTATTGATTACCATTGCTACCAGATGGAGCCACTACCTGCAAATGCCATCAGAGGTATGTACTCACATATGTTTAATGGTTAAACCCTAAAGAGTATGTGCAGGAGAAGGGATATCTTGCCATAGATCCAGAAGGATCTCAAGATCCAACACATTCATAGGAATGATGCAACCCAGGTGTGATTATTCTAATATGCATTTATTTGTCATGACATTATTAGTGTTGCATGTTGAAGCTATGTTCAAATTATTAGAAGGATTAAAAGTTGATCACATAGCTTATCCTCTAACCTAAACTTTTGTCAAGATAGTGTATTGTCTCAAGTACAGCAGATAGGTTGAAGAAAGCACTCGTCACTTGAGTGAAGGAGACCTGGAAGAAAAGCAAGCACTCATTCTTGAGGACAAGGCTCCAGGTTTGATTAATCAAGATTAATAAGATTCAAAGGTACACATGACAATTTGATGACTATAGTTGAGATAGCATTCTTTGTAAAGTATTACACCTGATAGCATGTAAGCATATATAGGTATATGCTTTGCCTGATACAACTAACATATCCTCTAGGAGAAACCTTGTGTGTTAGTTTCAGGTTGCCATGGAAGAATGCTTGGTCACAACACTATGAGAGTGTTGACCTCATTTTGTACTATATTCCTTACCTTTAATCTTTGCTTCAGATAAATTATAAGTGATAGCTCTAAAGGAGCTATTGGGATGATTGTTCGTGCTATTGCTTTATACTATCAAAGGGATATTACTCGTTCTTGTTGCTTTGTTGACCTTGCTCCAGATCACATGTAATAACCCTGAGGAAGCTATGGTGAAGGTTGCAGAAGGTAACGTGATAAAGAAGAGACCATAGATGAAGCAATCATCATTGAAAGAGAAGAAGGTAGCTTGCATAAGCTAAAGGGTTGCTTGGAAGCTGCCATGACCCATGCCATTGAAGAATCTTGGCATAGAAGATTAGCTCACATCAACTACAAGGCACTACCATACATATGCAAAGCAGTCACAGGTTTACCATAACTCAAAGGTGATCATGAAGGCGTATGCAATGGATGTGCACAAGGGAAGAACATCAAGAACATGTTTCTGAAGAGGGACAGCAAGGCAGAAGGAGTCCTAGAACTCATTCATTCAGATGTATGTGGCCCAATTCCATCATCCTCCATTAGTGGGTATGTATACTATGTATCATTCATTGATGATTATTCTCGTAAATACCTGGATATATTTGAAGTGTTCAACAAGTTCAAGGAATTCAAAGACTTGATAGAGAACCTTTCTGTAAGGAAGATTAAGATACTCAGGTTATATAATCGAGGAGAATATAACTCAAAAGAGTTTGTGAACTTCTACAAAGATGTTGGAATCAAGAGGGAACTCACTACTCCCTATAATCCCCAACAAAACGGTGTAGTTGAACGAAAGAACAGAACCATGTTGGAAGCTGTGAAGATCAAGATCTTCCTATATGCTTATGGGCAGAAGCAGCGATGGTAGCTGTTTATGTGTAGAACTGATTATCCCATAGTGCACTTGGGCTCAAGACACTAGAAGAGATGTTCACCGGAAAGAAGCCAGAGGTAAGCCATCTCAAAATATTTGGCTATCCAGTGTTTATTCATATACCTAAAGAAAAGAGAAACAAGTTGGACCCTTCAGGAAAGAAGGGAATATTTGTGGGATACTGTGAGGTCTCCAAGGCCTTCAAAATCTATATACCGGGTCAACATCGCATTGAGATCAGTAGGGATGTGACCTTTGATGAAGATGCAGTGCTCAAGAAGTCTAAAACATGCCATCTTGAAGAGGTATATGAAGAGGAACCCGTAATCCCCAATACTGCTATGAGGGAGGTTCCCAGAGTTGCAGAACCAGTGAGGGAAGTCATGACTTCCCCTGATGAGGAACTTCTGGAAGACCATGATATAGTAGAAGTACAAGAACCTCCTCATATGACGATCCTCCATAAAATAAAGCCATCTTGGGCTAGAGAGCTTATTCAAGATGGAGAGAAATACAGTGTTCCCCAAGGAACTACGAGATAGGTGAAAAGACCACAGACATTCTCCAGTTATACAGCTTTGATGTGTGACCTCCTAGAAGAGGAGCCTACCTTCTTTGAAGAAGCCATTCAAAGAAAATAATGGACAGATGCCATGACAGAGGAATACCAATCCATAATAAAGAACAATGTATGGGAAATAGTTCCCAGACCAAAAAGTAAGGATGTGGTATCATCAAAATGGCCCTTCAAAATAAAACATGTTGTTGATGGAAGTATTGAGAAATATAAAGCAAGATTTGTCACTCGTGGCTTTTCCCAGAAGGAAGGAATTGACTATGAAGAGACATTCGCTCCTGTAGCCAGATACACTTCGATCAGGACCATCATAGCTCTTGCATCTAAGATGAAGTGGAAGCTGCACCAGATGGACGTGAAGACAACTTTCCTAAACAGTGTCATCAAAGAGGAAGTATATATAGAGAAACCTCAAGGATTTGAGATTGAAGACAGGAGGTCTCATGTCTGCAGATTGAAGAAAGCCTTATACGGATTGAAGCAAGCTCCTAGAGATTGGTATGGCTGTATAGACAGTTTCTTGACGAGCTTGGGATTTACCAAGAGTAAAGCCGATTCAAATCTCTACTTCAAAATTATGAACGATGAGCCAGTAATCTTACTGCTATATGTGGATGACTTATTCTTAACTGGAGAAAAAAATCTCATCGCCGAATGTAAAAAGAGACTTGCCTTGGAATTTGAAATGAAAGACCTTGGCCTAATGCATTATTTCTTAGGTCTTGGGGTATGGCAGAGTCCAGAGAGGATCTTCCTTAACCAATGGAAGTACATGGTTGAGATCTTAAAGAGATTCGACATGCTGGAACGCAAACCCATGAATACACCCATGGAAGCGAAGATGAAGTTGTTGGTC
>ML808999.1:70622-101722 GCA_009831015.1 Picea engelmannii
CCCAATAGTTAATTAAGAGAGCCATAAATATAATAAAGGTGGGTTTGCCCACCCAGATTGAGAAATCGGCCCTGCCAATGAAGAGACACTTCACACGTGCAAGAAATTGTATAAATAAAGGAGGCTAGCACCTCATTTGAACACAACTCACTTTCTCAGTTTGAGAGACAATTTATGATCTGTTACTGGCAAAGGAGAGAGAGAGTGGCACATATATTGGAGAGGACTTTTTATTTTAGCATAGAGATCTCTTGGCATTGTATTGGCTATCTATATTAAGGAAGTTTTGCTAGGTTTTCTTCCCCTAGAGGGTTTCCTAGGATAAATGTTGTGTCTCTTGTCAATTTGTATTTCTTAGTGATCTTGTCTTTATGTTGCTATTATCTATTGAAATGCAAATAACTATAATAATGGCATAAACATTAACAAGGACAAGTAAGTACCATAAAGGATATTTTGTAATCCCGTGTTAAACTACTAAATGATCCATCATTTGTTAAAGTATTACAAAATATTTTAGAAAGATGTAACACAAACATAGAGGGAAAGATAGAGCAGAAAATAGTTAATCACTTGCATACAAGGAAGAGGACAAGTAAAGAGTTCAGACTAAATGCCAACATTGGAGATTTCAACATGGGGGATATTTTACTGGATTTAGGCTGCGAAGTAAATGTTACCCAAGAATACATGGCAATGTATGGGAGAGTCCACATTAGGATATTCACATGTTCATCTGAAACTATCAAATCAACACAGGGTTCTAGCAATTGGAAGGCTAAAGGGTGTGACAATAGATTTGGATGGAGTGCGCACTAAAGCCAATTTTGAAGTGATATAAATAGTGGATGGCACAACACCATATCCATCATTTCTTGTCTTGGATTGGGCATTTGAAAAACAGGCCATAGTCAATTTGAAGACAAGGAATATGACATTCAAGTCAGGAGAGTACAGATTTGTTGTGCCACTAGACCCATCAGAAGGAGAAATGTTTGTAGAACCCACTTGCTTAGACCTGGAGGAAATCAACAAGTTATACAGAACCACCACGCAAGAAGAAGATTATGTAAATACAATTGCATATGGAGTACTCAGCTGAAGAAGCATTACATCATGTGCTTCAAACTCAGATACAGGGTTGGAGAATTGGCAGCAGAGATTACATGAAGTAGCCACAAGAGGGTGCACAAGAATAGACCATGCAGTAAGATGTGTAGGTACAAATATAAGAGAACCTTCCAGTTTTCATGGGGTGAATGAATTATAAGACTTCCTAACAAGATACAAAGATGAGGTGTTAGAGAATCAAAGTATCTTAGCTCTAAAACATATCACTCAAGGCAACCCCTGCAATATGGTGGGGTGTGCACAAAGAGATAGTCAAGGACTGGTACCAATGTAAGTGATTACTACGCATTAGATTCGGCACAGAACAAGGAAGAAATGAACTGCAGAGATATGATGGACAAGGGACACCAACCGAACACTTGGAGAAGTGCAGAACACTATGGAAAATGACACCACCAGAAGAATGGCCTCATCACTTTATTCACACATTGGAAGGAATTCCAACAAACTGGTATGTAGACCAGGAACTACATAGAGGCACTGCAGAATGGACAACATTACAACAAAATTTTATAGTCACTTTCTCATTTGAACATGAGAACCCCAACATTGATTCAAAACTCAAAAAAATCAGAGGGGTGATATTTATTAAGAAACCAAAGGTTGAACTTATAACAAAGTATCAACAATAGAATAGACAGTCAGTGAAAGAACCACTGGCATGCTATCATGTGTAGGAAGAAGCACCAGATGAAGATGACCCACATAACATTCAAATTACAGAAATTGAAGGAGAAAGAGAGGTGGAAGGTCCATCTTTGGCATCAAAAGTATTTTTCATGCCAATCAATATGAAGAAATTAAATATTGGGACAAATAATAATCCCAAAATGGACATTATCGAAGATTACTGGGATGAAAAAACAATAGAAAGAATAACAGAGTTGCTGCGTGAGTACAACGACATGTTCCCAACAACCTTTACAGATATGAAAGGCATAGCAGGAGAGCTAGTAGAGATGAAGATACCTCTCAAACCTAAGGCTAGATTAGTCAGAAAACGACCATATATACTAAACCCAATATATAAGCAGAAAGTAAAAGAAGAAATTGATAGAATGTTGGATGTTGGAATCATAGAATCAATAAAAGAATCATAATGGATAATCCCTATGGTAGTCTCGGAGAAGAAGCAAGGAGGCATAAGGATACGTGTCGATCTGCGAAAGATGAATGATTCTTTCCTACATGACCCTTTTCCCACCCCTTTCATAGATGAGGTATTAGAGAATGTAGTTTCCCAAGAATCATACTCATTCACATATGGATTCTCAGGCTACCATCAGATCAAGATAGCTCTAGAAGACAAGTACGAGACCACTTTTTCCATAGAATGGGATCCTACTAGTGCACAGTCATGCCTTTTGGACTGAAGAACACACTGACAATATTCTCAAGAGTATTCATAGCTTCCTTCAAATAATTCATCCATCATATTTTAGAAGTATATATGGATGATTGGACAGTCTACAGTCTGTTGAAAGATCATGCAGAGTTGTTAAGGATGATATTGGAAAGATGCAAGAAGTGTCAGATATCTTTAAATATCAAAAAGTTCATCTTTGGGACACCTTTTGGAATACTATTGGGACATATAGTTTATAAACAAGGGCTATTGGTGGATCCTACAAAGGTTGTATTCATTGTTAACTTACCACCACCCAAATAGGTACGCGAGTTGAGAGAAACACTGGGACACATAGGCTACTACAGGAAATTCATAAAAGGGTATGTGCATATCACTGCACCAATGGAGAAAATGTTGAACAAGGATAGTAAATTCCAGTGGAATGAGGACTATCAGTGAGGTTTGGACACTCTAAAAGAAAAAATGGCCACAACACCTATACCAGTATTCCCAAACTGGGAAAAGACATCTCATGTGCAAGTAGATGCATCATCCATAGCACTTGGATCTATTATGGCATAGAGAGGAGAGAGAGAGTTAGACCATCCTATAACATTTGCAAGCAGAAAAATATCAGAGTAAGAGAAGGCCTATAAATGGTATATTCACTGCAAAAATTCAAAGACTACCTACTTGGGAAACACTTTAGAATGTTCACAGATCATTCTGCCCTCAAGTACCTAGTCAATAAGCTAGTGTTGGGGGAGAGAATCTATATATGGTTATTTTTTTTTCAGGAGTTTTAATTTGAAGTGATAGTTAAACTAAGGAAGTTGAATGCAAGACCCAATCACCTATCCAGGATCACCAATGAAGAGGAACTTACAAATTTAGAGGACAATTTCCCTGATGCACATTTATTTTCAGTCCAAGTAGTTGATGAATATTTTGATGAAATCATTGAATACTTGAGTACAGGGACTATGCCACAAGAATTCAACACTGCACAGAAGAAAAATCTGGTATTCAAAGCTGTAGAATATCAATTGATTGCAGGACACTTATACAATATGGGCGCAGATACCATCTTGAGAAGATGTGTACTAGAACATGAGAGGCATAGGATTTTAGCATAGGCGCATGAGGAAATAGTCAGGGGACATTATGCAGGAAAATATACCACACAGAAGGTATTGCGCGTAGGAATATGGTTGCCGACTATTTACAGAGATGGAAAGGACTACTTCCATAGATGTGATGTATGTCAGAGGGTTAGAAAACCTAACAGACGGGATGAGATGCCCCTAATACTGTAGGTAACCTTGAAATTATTCAAAAAATGGGAAATAGACTTTGTGGGACCAATTAACCCACTAGAAAAGAGGTCAAGAGCAAGGTATATCCTTATTGCGACAGAATACTTAATGAGATGGGAAGAAGCAACATGAGTAAAATATTATAGCACAGATACAACACCACACTTCCTGTTTGAGAAATTGATCACTATATTTGGATTCCCAAGGATTTTGATGAGTGAACAAGGCACTCACTTCATCAATAGTACTATCAAGGCTATGACTGAGGATTTTGAAGTCCATCATCAAAAGAGTACACCATATCACCCTCAAGAAAATGGAATAGTGGAAGCCTTTAATAAGATGCTAGAGATTGCTTTGACAAAGATCTGTAATGTCAACAGGGATGATTGGGATTTGAAGATACCAATAGTATTATGGGAATATAGGACTAAATGGAAAATTTTGATAGGAAAGACACCATCACCAAGCAGTGGTGTCATTGAAATTTTTGGTACCTAGTCTGTGCATAGCAACAATCACCAACATGATAGAACAAGGTGCAGTACAAGAAAGGATAAGCCAACTGATGGAGATGAAAGAATATAGGATTCTAGTAGGATTTCACCAAGAAGTACAGAAAGAAAGGGACAAATCTTGGCATGACAGACATATTAAAAGGAAGAGTTTCAAGGAGGGAGACCTAGTCTTGGTGTATGACAATAAATTTCTTCAGCATCTAGGAAAATTCAGAATGCATTGGTTGGGATTGTATGAAGTGAAGACTATCATAGAATGGGGAGATGTACAGTTGAATTATTTAGGCGATATATAAATCAGAGGAATAATCAATGGGAGTCGACTAAAATTGTATAGGGACAATTGACCTCCTAACACCTAAAAAGTTATCGTGCAATAAGAAGATATGTATATAGTGTATTATAGTAGAAGTAAGGGAGAGAAAATGAGAAAAACAAATAAAAAGAAGAAAATCCATAAAAAGTAAAAAGAGGATAAAAACAAAAACAACTTGGTGGATACATGGAGGATCTCCTTAGAAATTGTCCAGGAGTTTGGACAGATAGAGAACTTCCAAGCACCATGCCACAGTATGTGGCTACAAGAAAAGAGGGATCCAACTAAGGAGTGGCTTCAGTTGAAGTAATGCGTGATGACGCAGGACATCCACATGGAGTTCCAAGAGTGGTAGGAGGAGTGGAAAGTGCCAGAGATTCTAAGAGCAACGCCACTAGTACAAATCCATATGCAACGTAGCACAGTCCCCGCGCAGCAGATAGGAAGGAATGATGCGAAACAAAAAAAAAAGACAAAATCAGGAACAATGGGGGAAAGAATCTCAATTCGAAAGAAAATTAGGACACAAAAGAATTCACAGCATGGTCCTACACAGGGTCCACCGGGCACAAAACAGGCACCGAGAGGACTGATAGGACAAGTGAGTGAAGAAGAAATCCAAATGGAGGCATAAGAGGTATCCATGGAAGATGAAGTTGGGAAGGATGCATACATGGATACACAGATGCCATAGGTATCTGAGCCATCAAATGCCCAAAGAAAAAGGCCATGGAACAAGCAAGTAGCACCAAGAAGAAGGCAAAGGCCAACAAAAAACCAATGGAAACATCACTAAGAACAGATGATGCAAAGTTGATAGAAATGATAGTGGAAGATAGACTGTCAGAGGTATGGGAAAATGAAAAGAATCATTGAGCTTCAATTCTAGAGAAAGTACAAGACGTAAACTTGCATTGGAGCAGTTGCGGATCAAGGCGGAGCAGAAACAGAAGGAGAAACCAATGGCCACTAGTGCAGAAACACCTCCTGGAGAGATAATGCACATCATAGCGCAGGGAATTGTTAATTTCATCATAACATCAGAGATGTTGTTTTTCAATGAGGAGACAACACAGAGGCCCCTACAATACATTCAGAGGTTGGACTTGGCGATGCCCAAGATTCCAACTAAAGAACTGTATAAATTACAAGTGAGCATCGCGTAGGAGATTAAGTCCAGAGCAAGGTCGGATGCAACAAAATTACAATTGGCGTAGGAAGAAAACACCTCATTGAGGGAGGAACTTAGCCAGGAAGGGCAGGAGAGAAATCTATCACAACAAACAATGGAGGAGATGAAGAAAAAGATAAGTGGAGTATTTCAAGCCATCCCCGACAACACAGAATCAAAAGAAGCATCTTCTGAAGAGAAGATGAGGAAAATAGCATAGGCCATGGTGAAATATAAATAGCATATCAAGGAACTAGAGGAGCGTGCAGTACCTATGACTCCTCCAATAGTTCGAGCACAAAGAGAGAAATACGTGACAACAACTACATAAAAAATTGTGCAGAACATACATAGAGTGGCAAACTTAATGGAAAAGAGTGGCCAACTATGGACACAACTATTAGAGGATGGGAGCCTACAAGAGTTGCAAGGAAAGGAAGATAAATTGCATCCAGCAATGGCATATTTCAAGTAGAGACAGAGGACAATGTCATTGCCAAAGAAGATCAATATTGCCGCATAAATGAAGCACCTTCAGGTAGAATAAAAAATGGTGCAGGCACAAAAGATCGTACGACAGGCTCAGTTGGATCCCCTACAAGAAAAGGCAGAACAGTTGGTCGTGGAATTCGACACAACAAAAGTGCACCTTGAACAGATAGGCTTGGAGGGGGGAAAGATGTTGCGACCACCAGTCACCGCGCGGGTGGTTGAAGCCATGTCAACAAGGAGTAACCAGGCTCAGGAGTAGTGCCAACAGATAGCATATATGTATGAAGCAATGGCATAAGAAGTGACAAACATTGGAGTTAGGCAGTAACTCAGGACGATTCATGATGTCAGTGTTGTTCAGTTTTGGGGGAATGTTAGGCACAGGCCCAGTTTGGGAGAAAATCATGACGTGGGAGAAATACAGCTGGCAAGAAAATAAGCACATGGAAATCAGACACACATGCAAGAAAAGCATCACGTGCAAGACACATGTGCATGTAGAAGAGGAAATCATGTGAGGCACGCATGCAAGAAGACCTAGACATGATAGGGTTAGGGTTTTTGCTAAGAGAATGTAATGGATGGTAAGCCAAAAAAAGGTATAAGTAGGTACTTAGGAGGTCTAGGTCGGGGTTGTTCATCGTTCTTCGTCGTTGTTTGTTGTTGTTCGTCATTGTTTGTCATGGTTCATGTTTTGGGGTTGGGTTTTTGGTTGGTCATTGTTACTATGTTGTTAAAAGGAAGAAGGACTGAAAATAAGATCTGTGTTGTAATTTGTTGAGATGAGGAGAGGAAATAGGGTAGATCTTGAGGGTTATATCACAGGCTGAGGAGCCTAGTGTGATCTAGTATGCCTCATTGTAGATCTTGACCTGTTATATGGAGAATTGTAATGTGTGCAACGTTGTAGTTTTGGAAACACTATAATAAAAAAGCAGAGAAACCAAATATTTGTGGACATAGCCCATGAGGAATGAACCATGATAGATCATGTGTTATGTGATTGAATATTGTGTATTTCCTTTATTGTCAATTATTAGATTTTAGACAAATGTGAGAATGAATAGTTAGATCTGCTATTTTACATGCATAAGTAATAATATAGGGTATTCAATATAAGTGGAATGTTAAGTGACAAATGAAGATCACGGATTTTAATTCCAGTCCCCACTCATTCCCAGGTTGCAAGAACTTGAGCATTGTAGCCACCAATAGAACTATCTCGGGTGAGACGGTGCAGTGCACTCTGTGTACTGCATTGCCTTCTGGTTTACAAGAGGGGGCGATAGTTTTAAAGGGTTTTTTTTGGAAACCATAGTAGAATTGAACTTGGGTCAGCCCAAGAAAGGTAGCAAGAGGGGAGAAAACCAATAACAGTCCAATCATTGAAGTACACTTCAAGGAACTTATGAATAAATTCCTTGAATGTTGCAATCATAACTCTGGAAAACACCATAGGGGAATCTTTTAGTCCAAAGGGAATTATTGTATACTGACAACTCCTGCACTCTATCATGAAAGTAGTATTATGTCAATTCTCCTGTGAAATTTTTATCTGATGGTACCCCAAGAATCCATCTATGAAAGAATACATTTATTGGCCTCCTACATTCTCCAATACCTCCTCTTTGAATGGTTTTGGAAATGGGTCATGTAAAAATGCATCATTTAGCTTCCTCAGATTCACACAGATCTTGATTCCTCCTATATTTTTGTCTTGCACTACCATTATATTGATCCACTAAGATTCATCTACCGGTTCAATGATTCATGCATCCAACATCCTTTCTATTTCAACCTTCACCTTTTCCTTGTACTTCAAATTTAACCCGTATGGCCTTTATAACACTGGCTTAGCTCCTGATTTCAATGAAATATTCATCTAACCTAAGTCCCCTACTATCCCCTTCATCTCTAAAAATATCATTGGGAATAGGTATTGATATTCTCACAACAATCCTGCAATCTTCTCTACTGTCTCATCACTCCAGTAATCCCCTATCCATGCAAACTTCATATTTTTCTCTCGTCCCAATGTTTACCTTCCACTTCTTTATCAATTGTGTGTATGCTATGGATTCAAGCTCTAGCCTTTCTAATTCTCGTTCTTCTTATGTTTCAGGTACTTGTACATTTCTAGGATCTTCTTCATCATGTTATTCCTTAGCCACATTGTAACACTCAAATAACTCATCGACAATCATAGTAGCTCTGTGCGCACTGCACACTGGTACCAACTCCATTGACCCTTCTTCTGAGAATATCCTAGTTTGAATAGCTTGTAGCAATGCATATATTGATGGATATTCATGTTCAAATGTAAATTTGACTTTGAACATCTGAGCCAACTCTTCCCATCTTATTGTCTCTTTATGCATTTCCAATTCCAGATACCAATTCTTTGGGATTGTGTCTAGTGCATGTATAAATATGTGCATCCATTATCTTTCTGGTACTAAACTCCATAAGTTCCTACACTTCTCAACATGAATTTATGGATCTCTCTCTCTTGTATACTTATGCGCAATATTTTCAACCTCAATACCAAACCTGACTTGCATTAGCCTTCTACACTATGCCCATTCTTTCATTTCTTCTTTGTGTGCAACCCACCATCTAGATGGAATCACTTTTAGGACCACATCTAGTTTCAACAACCTTTGTTGTTCAGGTACCTATAACTCAAATTCCTTCACAAAAAAAACTATATCATTCAATCCATCATACCTAGGTGGATCACGTAATTTTGTTCCAATCCATTGCAAAGATTGGGTTATGCGCGCACATCATCTAATTGATACATCATGCATCCTCTGCTATCAATTCTCTAAACCTTCTTTAGAACCTAATACACACGAACTGATACTTCTCCAACTTAGTGCACCATCTGTAGTGGGGTTTACATAATCATCCATCCACATAGTCATGTTATACAAGTTGTCAATGTCATTTCCTCTGGTTGGCTCTATGTATCTCTTTCCTATTGATGGGTCCAAGGATGCAGTAAATTTCAAATATACATATTCAAATATCATCTCCCTCCTCTTCAGGTTAATGATTTCCTAGTTATCAAAATCCCATTCCATTCCCATTAGTGTTGGATATGGTTGGTTGTCATCCATGATCTCAATAACTTCAAAGTCTGCTATACTACACACCCCATTTATGTTCATAGGTACTCTTATCAAATGACGAATCAATACTATTTTGTGATGATTAGTGAGCCTTCACTGAACATGATACCATACTAGTTTGGGTTTTCCCACCATATCCCAGGTCTTCTTAGGTAAAATATCCATGTCGGACCCCAAGTCCAATATAACATTATCCACATCATACTCCCCAATTTGTTCACTGAATCTGAATTCTCCGTAGGTCATCTTCCTTTGTAGTACCTGATTCACCACCCTTCATGTGATGGGAGTTCCCTTTCCTTATGTGCAGTGATAAATCATTTCATATAGTGTATTCAATGTAGTTTCATCTTTTATTATCTCTACACAATTTCTCAAGAATTCTCTTATAGTGCTTACTTTCCCAGTTGGTTTCTCTGGCACAATGTGATCTCCAACATGAGACATAGATGATGTTAATGCCCCCCAATCTTGTCCAAGTACTTCTTTTCTTTCCCTCTTATATGTATCCTTTTCATGTTGAGGATCAAAGGTTGGCTTACACCTTGATAAATTCCTTACCCATTACTCATCCTAATTCCCTCCACTTGTCACATCAGCTCCTGTTCTATCTCCTCCACGCATAACAACTGTTATCCTTGGTCCTTCATTGTGTTTTTTGGCTGATATCTTCTGTACATTATAATTTGGATTCAGGTTCTGGTTTCCTCTTTCCTGCCATTTTGAAACTAGTTGAGGACAATATTTTCTCGCATAGTCCAGTGCTCTATAGTATGTGCATGTTGTACATAGATTCGGGTAGTCACGTGATAAATTTCCTGGTTGATTACAATTGTAACATACAATTGGTCCTCTTCCTCCTCTACCAAAATTCCCTCTTCCTCGGTATCTTCCAAAGTTTCTTTTGTTCCGTAGATTAAATCCTATATCATTATTATATTTTTGACCACTTCCTTGTGCTACAAAATTCTCCTCCTAAATCATGTACATATATGAAGTGTGCTCCCTCATTAAATCGAATGTGTGGAAATCCTTCTCTTCATGTCCCACGGACTTCAAAAAATTGCAAAATAAGTTCCTTGGGGTACTCTGATACTTTTGTACTAATGGACACTCAGTTGGATGATGTCCCCATTTCTTACATATTTCACAATATCCTCCTCCTGGTAGTGGATTCAGTGCTCCAGTCACCAAATATTGTGAGAAAGATGGGAACTCGTCCTTGTGATGGATTTAAGTACTACACTCGGTACAACAAAATTTCTCACGTTTATCCTTTACTTTTATAAGTTCTTCCAGTTGAATCATCAATGAAACCAATTGTTTCTAAACTTGAGACATCCCTCGATTGTCTCCTACTGGGGATGATTCTGATTTCATTGAAATTTCCAGTACCTCCTCCTATGACACAACCTTCTGTTGAATCAATGGCTTGCAAATGTGTGGTAGAAATCTTGCAATAAATCGTTCTTGATGTTGTTGATTGGGGATGTGTAAATTTAGTCTACCCATGAAGTCCTTTAATATTTGATTGAAGTCACATACTGACTTAGTTTTCACTTGTTTAATCTCCTTCAATTATGTGATATACTGCGAATAAAAATTTGTCTTATTGAACTCTTTTAGTAAAACTTGTATCGTTGGCAATGTTCTAACCTGTCCTATAGGTGTGGTACTATGCAGATTCATGTACCATACTATCACATCCTCTGAAATTCATTGTTATTTGCACAATCTTCATGGCCTCATCCTTAACATTCTTTGTGTCCCAAATTGTCTCGCAGACAAATAGATGTTGTTATGGGTCCTCTAACCCAAAATCCCTGGAACTTGGGAAGTCTAAGGGTGTTTTCTACCCCTTCCATATTGCTTTGTGTAGTCCCTCCTCTTGGTGATGTTGGTTGAATCTGAATCTGTGCACTACTTCCACTCCTCTAATTGCTACTAATTTGTCCTCCCTTTCTAACTATGAGTGCTTTTGATAAGTCTTCAACTGTTATATCTGATTATGGTGATGCACATGGGGTCGTGGATTTGACACATGACCTATTCTAAGTAGGAATTAACATTTATTCTATTATTGGACTAGAATGGGACTCCTCTTCCTCTCCTATTATGTTTGGTATCTCGATCATCTAAATTATTGTGCAAGGTTATCTCCCTTATGGCTCACTGTGCGGCTCTCATTTCCTAGCCCCAGTCTTTTTCCTCTTATACTTCCTTCCTCCATGCAATACTCCAAACTCGTCTTCTTCCTCTGCTATACCTTCTTCAGTCATTTGCATCCTCAGTCCCTCCCTTCCTTATTCATTTCTTCCTTCTCTCTTTTCTATTCTTCAGACTATCCTCTTTTCATCCCTTGGTTCCCCTATGTGTGTGAATCCCCTTAGCAGTACAATTCCATTGTCATCATGGACTTGTCACACAACAACATCTTTATTCACATACCCAATGATTTCATGAACCTTCCATGCAGACCTTTGAAAAATTCCATTTCTGCAATATTGTATGATTGGGTACAATCTACTACAAACTCTACAATGTATCCTCCTAGTATGTTATCCAACTAGAAATCAACTGCACGAGTAGTTGGATTACTTACAGAATTTAGTTGTTTTACTAACTTAGGATTCCAACTCCTCGACATTGCAATTCGATACCTTCCAGTAATCTCCACTAATATTTCTAGCCACTCAGTCAGAATAATTGTAAATTCACCAAAGAAAATTTCATGCAGTTATGTGTACACATACCTTTGCATCCATTGCTTGTCACTCATCTGAGGGTTTATGTTCTATTTTTGAGAAAAATCTCATTCCTTCCTTTCCAAGCATTCTAAGATCTGTTTCTTAGTCATCCTCCATGTAACACACCCGACCCCGAGAAATTATTTTAAGGGATGGGGCATCAAATTTTTGTTTTTCCTAACTATCTCAAATCTTAGTTCTGCTATCTCCATTGAATTTTTCTCACCACTAGCTTTCTAACGGTTTTCGCCATGCTCAAATTCGAGCTTAGGATTGGGAGATCTTACCTTCCAAAGTTATTTCGGGGTTAATAGTCATGGGCCACGTGACACCTATGTGGATATGACTCATTCATATCACCCTGAATTCTCAAATATCCTGAAGCTCCCCAAGCTCCTAGGTATATGGTGGATATCCATCCACCATCCTTGGGAACACACATGTCTAAGGTAAAGTTCAGTGTTCTATGATTTTGGGTCTGCATAGTTTAACAACCAAAATCTCCCGGAGTACTTTTCTTTCGAAGTCACATGGGATTTCCACATGGCTCCGGCCTTTGGGGCTTTTAACACCACACTATTCCAAATCCTCCTGAGTCACAGATTCCCAGACTTCTGAAGTCTCATAAATTCACCATTCATGTGGCAAGGAAGACACATACCAAGGACTAAAATGCGGTGAGGGCTAGGGGCGACACATGCCCTCATTAGGAGTGACACGTATCACGTTCTAATGGGCCTAGGGGTTCACAAAACATATGTATCCAGGTGACACGTGGTACCTCAATCGTGGGTCCATGTAACCCTAGGTGATGTCAATAATCCACATCGAACCCTAACAAAAACTTATAACGTTCCTCCGATCTCACAGTCAAGATCTATCCATGTAGACCCCTCAATCTACGACTCCCATTACATCATAGATTTGGCATTCAAGAGTTTTTCTATGCAAACTCCACATCGCTCCCAGAGTTGGTCAGTGTCGGGCTGACCATAGTCTAGATCTGTCGGTCCGGGGGGATCCTGAAGGGTCCTTAGATCCACAGCTCACATCACTTCACTGATTCAACATTCGACAGTTTTGGAACTGTCACACCCCCAAATCCTCCAGAGTGTCTAGTCTTTGAATTAACAGATCTAGTGACATGTGTCCTTAATGATGGAAAACTAATATGGACTACGATGTTCATGATTTCGAAAGCCTTCACACTTTAATGTCCCTCCACCAACTTCCTCTAGAGTGTCGAGTCTCTGGACTATGAGATATCCTACCACATGGAGGAAACAGGTAATTGCCATGGATGACACATGGAAAGGAATAGAGTACATGTGGCCCCTTCAGTGGGTGACACGTGTCACATGTTAACGAACATAAAGGATTTGCAAAACACCCAAATCCATGTGACATGTGGCACGTTGATCGTGGGTCCAAATTATTTGTTATGCATCCTAATTATTTGTCCACACATATTCCTTGTTTTTCTAACTTACATCCATGATGCACTTAACCACATGCATAATCATAAATTATTTAACTTATTATTGTTCACAATTGTTCTCATGTAGTCCTCAAAGGCTTAATCATGTTTCATTTTTTCATGACAACAGAGCATCCTTGCCCATTTACTCTTTCATATGTTTATACTAGCCTTTCCTAAGGGAATGGAACACATTCCCCTCAAGATATCATTCAAAACCAATCTTTCATGACTCCTCAGAATATATTTGGCCATGCATCCATGGTATTCATTCAATCTTGGAAAGTGTAATTCTTTCCTTACATATCACTCATCAAGGCATCCATATTTTTCCTTTAGTATACATATATTCTTACATCATACATGTGTGTCACTTGAACATTTACTATCATTCATACCTAGTTGGTATTAATTTCAGGGTTCATATCAAGAAGCTTCATAATGCATTAAATCCATGCACTCAAGCCTATACACACCTAGCCCAAACGTACATCATGCAAGGTCATTGCTTGCACCCTTTCCATGTCATACATACACATGGACATATCAGATTTCCAAATCCTTTTCCCAAGGATCTTACTTCAATTCTCAGGATAAGTTCCATAGAGATACTCAACATTGAGCTTCCCTCTCGTTTGGGAGCTTGTAGTCATTCACATGTTATCCACATGGAATTTGAATCAGACATAGTCATAACTATGTTCCCTTTCTATACGATAACAATTAGCAAGAAAACACTCTGTCCTCAACCTCCATAGAAAATTACCCAACTTATAAATAAAATCCGGGAAATTATAACCATGCCTAAGGTAATAGAATCAACCAATTTGGCTTCCAACTGGTCCTGGTCATCAAACCATTTCAGTCAAGGAAATTCTTTTTACTTTTTTACTGGGTTAGCCCAACAACCATTTTCATTCAGGTCGTTAACTCCCCTACTATTATCATCTCATTACTGGCCAATACAGCCCAACAATAGGTCTTCCACTACCACTAACCATAGGTTTAATTGAGTCTATTGGCATGGTATATTCAGGAAACCATGATCGTATGCATTACAACATGTTCTCATCTTGCATTTTCATACATAGACAATTACTCATGCCAATAAACATTTCTTACAACGATGAGCTCATAATATGGATTATATACCCATTTAACTTTTTCCCTTTATGGGAATTAACAACAGTCTCAAAGGACTCCTCTTTATCTCACTTAAATAGATTATCCCTGTTGCAGGTTTCAACCATTATAGGTTAAGTAAACTGACCCTACACAGTTTCATGAGTTCTCTTGTCCATGAGGATTTATATACATGGGGTTTAGTCTTTTATACAAATGACCATCATATATGTTCAATGCTCCAACTTCCCATGCTTAGAGGTAGTATTACAAACACAAGTTTATTCATTCTTCAGGCTTAAGCTTCCCTTGACAAGACCCTAACATTATCAATCATTCACTTTCAACTCTTATCCTAAGTGATTATGAGCACATTCCTATTTTTGTAGGGAAATCCATTAATCCAACAAGTCAACAATTCTAATTTTTTTGTTGTTGTCATCCTGCTAAGATTTATGCTATAAAAATTTGAAAATAACAAAAGAGTTCCAATTGACAGTCCTTCTCCTCAAGGAGTCAATGCACATAATAAAAAATATCCCAATGGTAGAATTACCTTTCAACAGGCTCCTCTTTGCCTTATTAAACTACTCTTACGACTATTCTCCAACCTATCTAGGTCGGTGTCTGAATCATGCTCTTCTAGATAGGGTAGGGTAGGACGTTCTCTTCCTTAAATTTTTTCTAATAATATTTTTATGTGACTTGTGCATGAGACCAAGTAGGCCAAGTGTTTTTTCCATGCTCTGATACTAATTTTTAACAAACCCGACCCCCAGATATTGTTTTAAGGGATGGGGCATCAAATTTTTGTTTTTCCTAACTATCTCAAATCTTTGTTCTGCTATCTCCATCGAAATTTTCTCACCACTAGCTTTCTAACGGCTATCGCCATGCTCGAATCCAAGCTTGATATTGGGAGATATTCCCTTCCAAATTCATTCAGGGGTTAATATTCATGGGCCATGTGGCACCTACATGGATCCGACTCACTCATATCACCCTAAATTCTCCAATATCCTGAAGTTCCCCACGCTCCTAGGTCTATGGTGGAGATCCATCCGCCATTAATCGAAGGTGGATCCTTATCCTTGGGAATGCATGTGTCTAAGGTAAAATTTGGTGTTTGACACTTTGGGTGTGCATAGTTTAATGACCCAAATATCTTAGAGTAATTTTCTTTCAAATTCCTGTGGGCTTGCCACATGGCTCCGGCCTTCGGGCCTTTCTGCACTACACTATTCCAAATCTTCTGGAGTCCTGGAGTCTTGGACTTCCAAAGTCTCGACACTTCACCATTCACGTGACCAGGCGGAAACATACTAGGGACTAAAACGTGGTGAGGGCCAGGGGAGACACGTGCCCTCGTTAGGGGGTATCATGTGTCACATTCTAATGTTCCCAGGGGTCCGCAAAACATTTGTATCCAGGTGACACATGGCATCTCAATCATGGGTCCAGATCACTCCGGGTGAAGTCAATGAGCCACGTCAACCCATAACATAGCCTTCTAATGTTCCTCTGATCTCATGGTCAATATCTGTCCATGTAGACCCCTCGATCTACACCTCCCGTTAATTCATAGATTCAACGTTCGAGAGTTTTTCTATGCAAACTCCTCATGGATCCCAGAGTTGGTCAGCATTGGAATGACCACAATCTATATCTGATAGTCAGGGGGGATCCTGAAGGGTCCTTAGATCCATGACTCACATCACTTCACTGATTCGACATTTGAGAGTTTTGGAAGTGTCACACCCCCAAATCCTTCGAAGTGTCTAGTCTCCAGATTATCAAATCTGGCGACACATGTCCTTAATGATGGACAACTGAGATGGAATATATTGTTCACGATTTCGGGAGCCTTCACACTTTAATTTCCCTCTTCCAACTTCCTTCGGAGTGTCGAGTATCTGGACTATGATATCTCCTTCCACGTGGAAAAAATAGGTAATTGTCAGGGATGACACATGGCAAGGAAGAGAGGACATGTGTCCCCTTCAGTGGGAGACATGTGTCACGTGTTAATGGACCTATAGGGTCTGTGAAATGCCCAAATCTAAGTGAAACGTGGCACATTGATCATGGGTCCACGTCACCCCCCCTTTTTCCCTAATGCACACATACTCTCTGAAGTCTCGAAATCTCTCCAGGTGCCCTCAACCATTCAGTGATCGACATTCGACATTTGGAACTTGAATGTTTGGCGTTCAAATTTTGACATTCTACGTTGAAATTCCCTCTATGCTACTACACCCCAAATCCTCCAAACTCCCAAAATGGTCAATGTCGAACTGACTATATCGTAGATTCAACGATTGGAATAGTTCTCGGGAATCCTCACATCTATGACCCAGATTAACTTTGGGCTCTGAGACTTTGGGGGATCTGTCTCCCTTACAATGAATACCAAATTTTTTTGAACTCACTAAGACTAAAGGAGTTGAGGGATTAATACCCGCGCTCCTTCTGCAAATCCAGAAGTTGT
This sequence comes from Picea engelmannii, assembly GCA_009831015.1. Lineage (NCBI taxonomy): Eukaryota > Viridiplantae > Streptophyta > Pinopsida > Pinales > Pinaceae > Picea > Picea engelmannii. Next base: position 87,883 of record ML808999.1, read on the forward strand.
GAAAGACCTTGGATCCTCCTGAATGGATGTCATATGCTCGTCTTCCGAAAAAAAGGATATCCCTTTTCGAGAATTAAATCTTACCATCCTTCCTGAGCTTCGTCAGTTCTGAAAGACTTAGGTGTTGGCGTGTGCTTTGTGCTCTTTCTCCTAAGCTTAACAAGCTCCTTCTCCTAGGAGACTCAAAACAACTAGGAATGTTGACATACATATGAGAAAATAAGCCCAAGGTTTACGAACTCATAGTTCATTTGCTTAAACTTGAGCCACTATAGGGCTCAAGCATTTATAAGTACAAACCATATATTTCCTTACTTGCTTAAATACATAATCAAGAAAAAGATAAGGGAACACAGTCTAACCATCAAGAAACATGCACATCCTTGAAACTTTCATAGGACATCCAACTTTATTTTACAGTTACATCTCAAATATACAGGTTATGAGAATAATTATATATTTCTGATTGTATCCAACTAACTGACTATGGGTGTTTGCCTTTCAACGCAACCATAGGCTCAGAGGCATTCATTCTTAGCACTCTAGCCACCCCCATGTCGATCCATGATATCACTAGGGAACTATGCCATTTCTCAAAGACCTTATCCCCGTCACAACATCCCTGTAAGGTTTATCAGATGCTTCCCCAGCATCAAGATCACAACCTTCCTCTTTTCTTTTGCATGTCTGGATCATGTGTTCCCCTATGTGCATGAATTCTTGTCTAGTGTCTCTCTTTCTCTCTACATATCCTCACATGTGCGCCTCTTCCTCTGTGTCTTATCCTTATATCTATTTTCTATATATATTTTCCCAGGATGGTTCTCAACCTATCATGTTCCTTCTGTTAGAATTAAACTCGGGTCAACTTGGTCTACCAGAACCTACGGTACTTTGGGTTAACATTCTTCAGTCATACCATGCTTCCATTCATGGGGGTGGTTTATTATCCAAACACCAGTCCTTCCTTCATTAATTGATTCCTCTCCTTGGGATCCGGATGAGGATTATTATCTCAACAAAAGGGAATTTGGGTCATTTTAACTAATGAACCCTCTCCACAGTTTCCTCATTCTTTCCTTTAGTGATATCATGGTCAGTACTTCAAGTATTTACCCCGATATTCAATCATTGGCAATATAAATAATACATTTACATACTTCCCATGCCATAGCATGGTAACCATGATTAATGATTAATTGCAAGCTGGGGAAAATAGGGGTATTACACTCCAAAACATTCCCTCAAACACAAATTTTGGGTTCCATCAATGAAACTGTTTGTTGGCATTGCACGTAGTTGTAAGACCCTAGGTTTGAGTTATATTTGACCAAAAAAACCCTCCAGACACCGACCTTTTCATCATCACCTGCATGTACAGATGAAGTCTCACCCGAGGTATCTATTGGGACTGTAAGAACTAGGTTTCTGCAGTAGTGAGGGAATGTGAGGCGACCGTTCTATTCATTATTAATTATCGGTCTAGTGTACGTAATTATGTCTCTATTCTTCTTAAGATACATAATGAATTTAGTAGATTCATATTATTATTATATTCTAGATTACAACATAACCCATTACTGTAATAGTCGTAAAATTTACGCAATGATTATACATAAGACAATTCTAATCTAATATGCATCCAGACATAATCCATTAAAAATCACACAAAACACATTCAACACAGGATTTAACGTGGTTCACCCAACTTTGGGCTATGTCCACAATGACTGACTTCTTTATTATACGTTTGGTAATTTCTTCAGGCTTATGCATTGCGCTTACAAATCTATATCATGGTTATCTTTCCCTTTGTCTAGCCTAGATGCTTTGTTGTGAAAGCCTTTCTCTCTCTCTCTTTGCATCATCTCCTAAACACTCATACATAGACTTCAATGATTACCTCTTCAACTCATTCGTGAGGTAGAAAAGCAACAACCAGGAGAACCCATATTCTCCCAAACCATTACATATTTATACATAAATTATGGGGCTTAAAACCCTACTTTTTTCATCTCAAAACCCTATTACAATACACGATAACTCAAGTTCACTTGTTGTTCGGGTTGCTTTCCCCTGCTTTTCCATATGCATGATACTTTTTTCCTCTAACTATTGTTCCTCCTACTTTTACATGTCCTTCTATCTTTATCACGTCGGGATTTCATCATTCCTTTTCACCCGCTTTCTTCTCCTACTTTATTCTCTATTTTATTATTTTCTTTGCTTTATTCCTTTTACTACGCGTTGTACTTATGGATGCACCTCAACTATGCACTCCCTAATATTCCTTCTTCTTCTGCGCACATCTTCTATACTTAGGATTTTTATCAAAATTATATCCAAAATGCTTGTCCAACAATTATGCTCTCAATTCCAACTCCTATATTCTCTGCTCAATTATGGAACAAGTACAATGATAAAATAATAGAACCCCTTCTCTCCCTACTGTCCTGATATTTAACATAGCATGATATCCATCCATGGTTAGGGTTTTTGCATGCCTCAACCCTCTATTAATGTTAGGGGTTTGGATTCTCTATAGTATTCTTGAATTTCACACGTGAATATCCCCACATGTGAAAGTAATGGGGGTCGATGTGGCATCCACTTGGTACCATGGTGGTCAATAGGGTAGGTTGTTGGTTCTGGAGCTTGATTATATTCCTAATTCATATGCAGGTCAAAGAGATTGTAGGATATAAGTTATGTTAGGGTTTTTTTTCCTAGAAGGCAACCCTCTTTTATGAGGAATTGTATTGCAACTAGGTATGTGAGTGAATATTGTATTATGAGAGAGGATACTTTGAGAGAAAGAAGAGGAAGTTACAATGAGTGTATTGTAGGTTGTATCCCTTCATTTTGTTGGATAATAAAAAGGAAGGACTTGTAAATATCACTAGTGGACGTAGCCCACACTAGGTGAACCACGTATATTTGTGTCTCTATTGTATTGTGTATCTTCTGTGTTTTATTTCCACATTTGTTTTATTTTATTGCTCCGTGATCCTATTTTTCTAACACAGGTTAACTTGCGGGAGGCATAACTTCTGCATATGAACTCCAATCAAGGTGATTTTCAAACCATTGGAAATATCTTAGTGTGTAGAAAAACATCAAGGGTTTGGGAGATATGATCACAAATTTTTTACCCTAGAAATTTCCATTTGATGCCTCAAATGGGATTTGGAAGGTTCCATACCCTAAATCGCCAAACTAAGACCTACCACTAAAATGGGCCTTGAAAACCAATTCCTCCAATTTTTCCACCCAAAAAGTACCAAGATATATGAAAAATTATATAATGATACATTTCAGATCATTCCAAAAGTATACTTTCCTTGGCTATATTGTGTTTCAATATACTATAAGATACCATGTTAGGTACACAATCATCCATTTCCATGTTAATTAAACACGTGTACACTTGTTGTTATTTACCTTCCTTGCATATACCATATAACAATATATTGTACAAAATAATATTTGTTGAACATCCATTCTATAAAATTTCATCATATATCTCAAGGGATTTGCTTGTGCTTTCTACATTGTAATGCCCATACATTATGGAATCGTAATTAAAAACATTAGGAGCCCAAGATTTTCCATGTATATCACTAAGCATCATTTCTAATGTTGATATTTGGCCTAACCTAGAAATATCATGGGTTAATATATTATATGAGATTTAATTTGGAGTACATCCTTTCTTGGACATCACACATCATTTCTAATGTTGATATTTGGCCTAACCTAGAAAAATCATGGGTTAATATATTATATGAGATTTAATTTGGAGTACATCCTTTCTTGGACATCACACTGGAAAGATTGTATGCTTCCTGCAAGTTTCCTTTTTTTCACAAGCTATCCAATCATATATTGTAGGTAACAACACTAGGAAGGCACACCTTGTTTCAGCATACACTTCATCAATTTAAAGGCCTTCCATAGTTTTGCAACCCATCCTTACATAGTGCAAAGATCATTATGTTATAAGAAACTATATCATGAGTGTAAATTATCTTTGATAGCTCATCAAAAGTTGAAATTCTTACAATAAATTCCTCATGTTATGAACAAAACGAAGAATAATGTTGTTAAGTGACAAATTCTGAAAAACAATCATGCTTAAACACCTTATCAATAACCCTACTAGCCTACTCAATGTTTATTTCTTGCAAAGACCATCAATTAATGTAGTAAATGTTACAACATTAGTATTATATCCCTTGGATGACATCTCATCCAAAACATTGTAATCTTCCTCCCACCTACCTTCGTCACTACTTTAGCTTTTCTTCCTCCATATGCATGTGAACCAAATGATTTACAACACCCATATCTTTTAATATTATGCTCAATATTATATTTTCTATATAAACCCAAATGTCAACAATGATCATTGATCCAAGGAGTTAAAAATTCATTTTGACATCAAGAAATTGGTATTCAGTATTGGAAAAATTTAATACATAAACAAAATCTCCTCTTCTTGAATATGCACCCTCTCTACAAATATTAATTCATGTTATTATCACATGATTTTCATAACTTGAAAGAGAGAGACAGACCTTCATTTTTTATTTTATTTTTATAATTTGAGATTTGAAAAGAAGCCTAGTTTAGTAAATCAAGGTGAAGGCCTTCAAAATTTATCGATGTGCTTGGTGATTATTTACATATGATATCTATTTTTTTTGTGAGGAATCTAATGTCTCACATGGATTGAATTTTAGAGATTTATTATTGTTGAATGCATCAACTTAACATGGTATTTAGTAAGGATGTCAAATATTCAAAGTCATCTCGTTCAATACCAATATGGTGTCATCGAAAGTGAAACTTTTAGTGGAAACCAAAAGTCAAATAAATGGAATACAATTTCCACAAGCGAAAACAAGCTTTGCCTACCATTTGTTGAAACCATTGTATCACATCTTTGCAAAATCCAACAATGGATATATATAGAAATGAAAAACAATCAAGAACTAATGTTTGTTAGAGAGCCATTGGACTTTGTTCTAATGCATAAATGTTTAGTGTAGTCCTCAAAGGCCCACATAATATATGGAATGCATCAATATCGAGTAGAATTTTCTAACTAGATTATAACCATTAGTTGCAAATAACAATGACCATAACTTGAATTGTTATCTACACTTCAAATGATAGGCCATTTATTCAAGAAAAACAAATGAATATAATATTAGCATCTTGGATTTCACTACATACATAGCAATGATTGAACATAGAAATTTTATCTTTCCATATCATGATTATAATTTTTGTATTTGGATCACCATTATGTTGTTTCCTTATGGACCCATGTAGCCTACTTCCACATTTTACTCAATACCAACTATTATTATCTTAAGAAAATATATTAGCAAGTAACACAAAAACAAATATAGCAGGTTCTCCCATAAATTCACCCTTTATTTTACGTGAGAGCTGTTATAGAGACATTAGCATAAACATGGGTGACATTTTGGGAGAAATTGACACAATAGATGGATTACAAGTGTCACTAATAGCTATTACATTGTAGGATATGAAAGCTATCCCCTTTATGCCAATAGAGCCTTAGAAAGGTACTTAAAACAAAAGATCTCGGTGTTTCTACGAGAAAATTATTTTTCTTCTTATTTGTAACTTTGTTCTTTCCAACTAAAATAAAACATGAAGTTCCATTCCATGACATCATTATTTTGTAATAGACACATGGGGCATATTATAATTTGTATTGGCACAAATAGCATGCTAATGGACACAAATTTAGTTGTGTCCTCACAACCTCATATTGTTTACGACTTTCATGATATTATATATGTCATTGAGCCCATACAACCCCAATGTTGTAATGAATGATCAAGTGTTTGGATAAAATTTAGGTAGCTAGATGTTGGGCATAAGTAAATTTATCTTTTATCAATCATCAAAATACAAGAATTCGATCCCATAAGAGCATGTTTTTCAATTTGAAAAACACCCATTTTCGAAAGAGACTATTTAGAATCAAAATAAATTTTGGTACATGACTTTGAGAGATTGATCAATTAATGAAAACAATAAGCTCCAATTTTATTTAACATGGATTAAGTCACAATAAAAGGAAATGCACACTGCAAGTCTTGGATTGTAACAATTGAGAAAGGGATCTTCACACACACACACCCACACACACACACACACACACACACATATATATATATGAAAACAAGAGTAAAAAACATGCCCATATATTTCATATAAAATTCAAATCATCACTCTTGCAATTACAATGTAGATATACATACAAAATTTTCCATATAAAAAATTGATAGAGATCATTGCACTATGATGCATTGATCCAGATGGATATTGGTGGCCACCCACCTATTCCAACTGGCTCCTCGTGTCCATTTTTTTTCAGCACGTCTTTCTGTACTATTTTATAATTGTGAGTTCTACACTTCTAGGGCTGTTTGAATCCTCACACATTCTCCAAGTGGATATGGGTGGCCTCTCGCCCAATCCAACTAGCCTATTTTGTATTTTTTCATATGAACACATCTTGTACTTTCAGGGTTGTTTTGAGGCCCTAAACATTTTTTTTTGACTCGCCACAATCGGACTGTAGACAAAGTCAGAGTTTGATGGTGAAATGTGTATTTATTTATAATATCTTTCCAACGGGTTATCACGTGCCTAAAACAGATGTTGTATGCAAAAGTTATGACCCTAGGAAGTTGAGGTACCAAATTACACCAACTTACCCATAGGGCCCACATGACTTTTGGTGTTTCACCTTCTAGGGTTAGGTTTTTGGATGTATATGGCTTTGGAATTCATAAGTAATATGAAAAGGGCCTATGGAGCCTCATTTTAATCCATTCTTCTCAGAAGGATGCGTGTAGCATCCACATATCTTCTCAGAGATAACTAGCACCATTCGAGCAAGTTTCGGTTTTGCAATTTTACAGTTTTAGCCTATTTCATTATTTAATAGAATATATTGTTCACTGAATATTTGTGTTATTCTTCCTATCTCTATGTTTATGGTATTCAATCTATAATCAGTTCATTTCGCTCCTAAATCTAGATCAATGGTATCAGATAGGTCTTCTCTTCATTTATTTTTCTTCATGCATGTCCCCAACAAGGTCTGGGTACAAGAAGTTGGGACTCGAACCAATCGATCCAATACCATATCGGTCACGCCAAACCCAACAAAAATCCATGGGAGACCAAAATAAATATGATGGAGCAAGAGATCCTATTAAAATGATGTTCGAGGAATCCCTCGCGCGACAAAGGAACGAAATGATGGAAAACTTCTTGCATATCCTTCAACGGTTGCCCATGGGAGAAGCATCTTCATCAGGTGTCCATGCAACCCCCTTCAAGGTACAGGTAAATTTTGATATTCCATTATTTGAAGGACTGATAGATGTGGATGTTGTAGATAAATGGTTAAAACTGCTTGAAGGATATTTTTTGGTCCACAATTTTTTTATCAGGAAAAGATCACTTTTGCACTCCTCAAGGTCATTCCCCATGTTAAAGGCTGGTGGGATACCTACTCTGAGAAAAGGGTCGTGGAGGAATCTATAATTTTTGTGGTGGAACCTACATGGGATTCCTTCGAGACGTCGTTAAAGAATAGTACTACCATGTTGGAAGATACGAGGACCAGTACACCAGATGGACCACCCTATGTCAATAAAGGGACCAGACTGTACTAGAATTCACCAATATTTTCCATACCCTCCGCACCAATGTGGGTATCAAAGATTATGAGCATCATCTGGTGCTCAAATACCGCGGTTGTTTGCATAGATACATTCAAATAGAAATGAAGTTCTTGGACATTGCCTCATTGGGCACAACTTATAGATAAGTTGTCAAGATCAAGCATAAATTTAAGCAAAAACAATGAGAGTTTGGATCTACAAACCCCCCACAGTCGAAGCAGGGAAAAGGAAACCCTAACCCCCATAGTAGGGTACCAAGTCATGACGGTCTCCCTCAGGACAATCCATCTAAGCTGCAACACAATAAGGGAAATGAGAAGACGAAGGACACAGGAAAATGGTGCAAGTACCATAAAATTCCTTGGCACAACACCGATGAATGTCGCTCCAAGAAGCCCCTCATGACCAAACTGAAGGCTTCCGAGTCAGAGGTCAATTCTGATTCTAAGTCAAATCCTAAAGGAGGGAAGCAGATTATCGATGTTGAACCCAATGCCATAGTCGCTACCACCAAAGTTCAGCCAAGCAAACCAAAAGAACCAGAGGAAGGGGAACACCTCTTTCACTTGCAGATGTGGGTCAAGGGGGCTCAGATTCACTTCATTGTCGACAGTGATAGTCAAAAGAACCTAATTTCAGTAGAGGTCATCAAGTGGATGAACCTGTAAATGACAGTGCACTCGCAACCCTACACCATCAGTTGGCTTTGTCAAGGAAGAGATCTATGTGTCAACCAATAGTGTCATTTGTCCTACAACATCAAGCCTTTCAAAGATGAGGTATTGTGTGATATTTCTCCCCTTGAAGTTTGTTATTTTATTTTAGGACAACCATATTTGTGGAAGCATCATGTTTTGTATGATTCTAAACCCCACAATGTTATTATTACTTTGGATAGACAATTGTACAGGATTCCAGAGGTGGCACCGCCTACTGTTATTTCTTTAATCTCTTCTAAGAAATGCAGTAAGGTCATTTCATAGACCAAGAATTTCATCTTTTTTGTGATCCATGCTCATACTAAGAAGAAGGTCACCACCACATCCATGGCCTCTACACAACACCTCTCCTTGAAGCATAATCAAGTGGACAATATCGTGGAAGAATACAAAGACATCTTCGTCTCACCTACAGGGGTACCGACACACTACCAAGTCAAGAATCCAATTGATATGAACCCTGGCACACCTCTACCTAATGGACCAGTTTATTGATGCTCACTAATGGAGAATGATGAAATCAAGCATTAGAACTAAGAGATTCTTCAAAAGGGGCACATCAGACCTAGCTCTTCCCCTTGCAGAAGCTCGATTATATTGGTGCAGAAAAAGGATGGGACTTGGCGACTCTGCATTGATTATAGAGCCTTAAACAAAATCACAGTCATGAACTACTATCTCATTCCCATGATTAATGACCTTCTTGACCAGCTCAAGGGGGAAAATTTATTCAACAAGATTGACTTGAATTTTGGCTACCATCAGGTTCCCATTGAACCAATGGGTGTCTGGAAGACAACCTTCAAGTCTAAGGAAGGTCTCTACGAATGGCTAGTCATGCCCTTTGGATTAACAAATGCACCAACCACTTTCATGAGGTTGATGAAGGATGTATTGAGACCCTTCACCAACTCCTTTGCGGTAGTATATTTGTATGACATCCTCATCTTCAGCAGAACATGGGAGGAGCACATGCAGCATATTCGGCAGGTTTTGAGCACTCTACGCCAGCACAAGATTTATGCCAACTTGGATAAATGATTTTTTGGCATGAACAAGGTACAATACCTGGGCTACATTATTGATGAGCATGGGGTACATGTTGATCCAACTAAGATCCAAGTAATCTGTGACTGGCCAGCCCCGACCACACTGACCTAGCTTCAGAGCTTATTAGGACTCTCCAATTTTTACCGATGGTTCATGTTGGGATTATCCCATATTGCCTGGGCCCTCAGCCAGGTGACCAAGGGCAGTGGTAGGGACAAGTTCATGTGGGGGAAGGAGAAGGAATGATCATTTGAATATCTGAAACATAATTTGTGCTCAGCTCTTGTACTCTCCTTGCCCAATCTACAACAACCATTCAAGATTGAGACTGATGCATTTGACTATGTTGTGGGTGCAGTTCTCACTCAGCACGGGCATCAAGTGGCATACCATAGTGAGACACTCTCCGATGTTGTCCGTAGATACACCACCTATGAAAAGGAAGTGTATTCCATTGTACAATCTTGTTGTCAATGGAAACATTACATTCTAAGGATAGAGATGATCATACACACTGATCACAAGCCTCTGCAGTTCATACAGACACAGGGGAAATTGCAGAACGATCACCATAAAAAGTGGTCTACCTACTTACATTAGATCCATATCAACATCAAGTATAAGACAAGTATCTCCAATCGTGTCACTAACTTCCTCAGTCGGACTCCTATGACTGTACTTACCACTGCTATACATTCATGTGGACATGAAACATCGGAGTGGCCCCAACTTTACCAACAATATCTGAACTTCGCCACCACATATCAGCTCTTGGTTACAGGCGCCACTGTCACTGATTTTCACATTCAGGACAGACTCTTATGCCACCTGGGCCATCTCTGTGTTCCTACAAGAGATCATGCGAAGTTGATTTGGGAATCCCAATATAGTCTGGTGGCAGGACATTTTGGCGTAGAGAAAACTGTGGTCATCCTTCAGAAACATTTTTATTGTCCAAAACTTCTACTGGATGTCGGTAAGTATATCAAATATTTCATTGCCTATGCCATTGCCAAGCCAGACATAAAAAAGAAAGGCTTATACGCCCCTTTTCCTATTCCTGAGAATCTGTGGGAGTCCATATCTATGGATTACATGTCTGGTTTTCCGACGACCAAGCACGGAAATGACTGTTTGTTTGTGGTCATTGATCGGTTTTCAAATATGGCCATCCTCACAGCCTGTAAGAAGACTATCACAACACTCGATACTTCCAAGATCTTCTTCGAATGAGTTTGGGTTCACTTTCGGATACCACAAACCATCATCTCCGACTGAGACAACAGGTTCCTCATCACCTTTTGGTCGAGTCTCTGGTCTTTGTTGGAAACCAATCTCACAAAATCCACTTCTTTCCACCCCCAAACCAATTGCCAAACCAAGGTCGTCAATCCTATGATTGTGCACATCCTACACATGTACAAATCTAAGCATCCTCATACATGGGATGAGATTCTCCCATATGTCCAACACAGTGACAACAGAGCTATCCATAGTTCCACTGACCATATCCCATTTCAAGTGGGTCTAGAATTCCAACCCTTGTGACCCATTGAATTTTCACTTCCTCTTGTCACTGCATAGACAGACTCTTCCCCTGATCAGTCTGCGGTTGACAAAGCCACCAGATTCATTGAGAGGATTCAACACATATACCAACAAGTCCAGGAGACTTTGCAAAAATCCAATGCTAAGTACAAGTAGTGCCATGATAAACACAGGGTACCACACCAGTTTCAGGTTGGCGACAAAGTATAGTTACATTTGCAGAAGGAGCGTCTCACTGGTCCCCATCGGAAGCTTTGACCACTTCGTTATGGGCCTTAAACTATCACCAAGGTTGTGGGTAGGAATTCTTTTGAGCTCAACACTCCACCCTTCCTTGGTCTACATCCATTATTCAATGTGGACCTCCTTCAGCCATATTTCCCACCATTATTGGAAACCTCTGAGATCGTCAAACAACTGACACCAATAGAGCTCAAACATGACTACATGGAACAAGCATCCACCAATCATATAGTGGAAACACAGGTCAAGGGCACTCGCCAGCAACAGATCCAGCTATATCAGGTTGTCAAGGCAGGGAAACTCCTACACCAAGGCAAGTGGCTCACCCGAGGCCAAATCCATCAAAAGTTTCCTCACCTGATGGGGGAACTCAATGCAATAGAGACCATTTTTTCCTAAGGGGGGAGGATTGATCTAGATGGATATTGGTGGCCACCCACCTATTCCAACTGGCTCCTCGTGTCCATTTTTGTTCAGCACATCTTTATGTATTGTTTTATAATTGTGATTTCTACACTTTTGGGGATGTCTGAAGCCTCACACATTATCTAGGTGGATACAGGTGGCCTCTCACCTAATCCAACTGGCATATTTTGTATATTTTCATATCAACACATCTTCTTGTACTTTCAAGGTTGTTTTGAGGCCCTAAACATTGTTTTTTTGACTCGCCAAAGTCAGACTGTAGATAGAGTCAAAGTATGACAATAAAATGTGTAGCTCTCTAAAATATCTTTCCAACGGGATATCACACACCTAAAACGGAGGTCGTATGAAAACATTATGACCCTAGGTAGTTGAGGTACCAAATTACACCAACTTACCCAAAGGGCCCACATGATTTTTGGCGTTTCACCTTCTAGGGTTAGGTTTTTGGATGTCTAGGGTTTTGGCTTTCATTAGTAATATGAAAAGGGCCTATGGAGCCTCATTGTAATCCATTCTACTCAGACGGATGCGCGTAACAACCACATGTCTTCTCAGATATAGGTACCACCATTCGAGCAAGTTTTAGTTATGAAGTTCTACAATTTCATCCTATTTCATTATTTAATAGAATATATTATTCATTGAATATTCTTCCTATATCTTTGTTTATGGTATTCGGTCTATAATCAGTTTATTCCTCTCCTAAATCCGGATCACGCATGGAAATATTACATCCTCCATAGTAGCAAATATTATTATCCAGAGAAATCAAATACATCACCCAAAATATGCAACGTTTGAACTTGGATCTGATACCAATTGTAATGAACCCCTTGTACTAGATCATTGAACTAGAGTATAGTGGTATCATTTTCAATTCTAAGTTTGAGCATAATAATTTCACAAACAAATGAGTTACTATACTGATAATGACAATGTGAACCCTCGAATCTATCCATTGTTTTAGTCCATCCTCAATTGTAGAAATGGAAGTTGTATAATATGTGTTATACCCAAAAAACACTCCTTCACTTCGCCTCCTCACTATTGTACTTACTGCTCCAATAGACTAGGAAATTGGTTCCACTTCATCACAACATTGAACAATAACCTCTTGTGGGGTATTTTAACACTGAAACCAACAAAACTAGGGGAATAATAAACCCTTGGTAAACTTTGTAAGATCATCAACAAGGAAAGGCACATAGATTACATCATATCATATCTTTGTTAATGCATGATTGTGAAAAATTGGTCCTTTGTTGTGACCTATTGGATTTCCTATGATTCCAAAAACATTGGTATCTCTACCCAATCTCTTTATCTTGTATATGGTTATTAGATCCATCAATGCTAGTTGACCTGAAGTTGATTCCTTCCCTACTCCCAAGGAGCCAAATGATATATATCCACCAAACTTTGGGCAAATAATCCAACTAATTATCCTTCAGGTAGAAATAATCGATGCAATAATGGAAACTTGAGTGTGAGAAAACATTTGAAAATCCCAAGCCACATTAGTAACAATAGTGGCAGTTGTTGTAAATTTTACAATGTTGGTTCATATTTATTTTAACTTTGCAACAAGGTGACCAAGTTTTTCAACTAATGAAGTACTTTGGAAATTATGATTTGAAACAATGATCTTAAAAATTCTTAATTTCTTGTCATGCATGCCTTTTATGAAATCAGTTTCCACTTGGAGCTCCACATCAACATAGTTGACATCCAATTCTCTAACCAAATAAAGTACATCAAGATGTGTTTCTTCATCACCTTCATACTCACCTCCCTCCCACTTTGGCTTATAATTAATGGGGATGGGCAATGGTCTTTCTTTTAGCAAAATTACTAAATCAGAATTTGGATTGAAGTTATTTAAAAAAATGATTATGACATCAATAATCTGTGTGCTTGTTGCATTTTCTTTAGTGCCTCTTTCACCAAATTTAATATGATAAGGAAAAAAATAAGGCATCCTTTATTTTGGGTGATTGTTGTTTTATTGTTGGTTGTGGAGCCTAATTATCTTCCTGATTCAGAGGTCCTTGCTTTCAGCCGTGTTTATACCCCATGAAGTATTTACACCCCAGAAGTATGTACACTCTTCCA